>VDFB02235031.1:0-92497 GCA_007258455.2 Sequoia sempervirens | reverse complement strand
ATTAAGGAAAAAATATTCAATAAAACACTATCTAACAAAGTGGAAACTCTAGATATTTGAGTTACAAATCTAAATTTGAAAGAATTAGAATTTTATCCTTCATGGAAAAAATGTTATGCATTATACGGTGAGTGTCACTCCTTAAAAATGCTATTTTCTGAAAAGAACTAGTGTTCGAGGGAGATGGACAAAGATGTGCAATCTAATTCCAAATTTTTGAAAAAAGTATATTTAGAATTTACAAGAAAAATGTCATGAAGCTCTAGTTTGCATCATCTTCAAATTCCTCATGGTTTAGCTGCTATAGGTGCCCAAAAGTGAAATTTAGTTAGAAAAAATTATTTGAGTGTCTAGTTTGGCCAAAAATTATAAACCACTATTGTGGGATCACCCATCTTTCTCTAAGGTTGTGCACCTTAGTTTGCAAGTCCTTGGAAGTAAGCATAATTGTAATTTTTGAAGTAGTGAGCTTCTAAATTGCGACTTAACTCTCACTTTGGTTTTCCCTTATTGGGTTTTCCACATAAATATGGTGTCATCTTGTGAATGTGTTCTCTGTTTCATTGTTGCTGATCTGGTTAAGAGTCAAATTGTTGTATCTTTCATTGGTGAAGGTTGTTGAACCTATTAAGGGATTAAATTGCTCTATCTTTCATTTCTATTAACCTATTTAAGGGCTTTGGTTTGATTACAATTTTTTTTTGTGTTAAAAGAGTTTTAAGTTCTAGACGAGTTTAAGTTTTTCTAGATACTAATTTACCCCCTCTCAATAGGGTAAAAGCACAAAGTTGTCACACTTTCAACCAACTTATCAACACAACTGAATTTAAGTATTTCTAACTAAAAATCAATTTTGGTTAAACATCTGATCTAGTAAGATTCATTCTAGCTAAGCTAGATGCTTCCACAACTTTTTCAACTAAAATTGTTGGCTAAAAATGTATGGAGCATCACTTTGAGTCCAATTTACCAAAAAAATTAAATTATTTGAAAATCTTGAAGTTTCAATAACTCTTGCTAATGTAAACAACATTTTTAAAAAAATATAAAAATACCCTTTTGTAGATCCATAAGTGTAGTTTTCAAAAATATATTTATTTTAATAGTTTAATTAAATTTTATATTTTATTTTTTATTTTTACTAAAAGTAGGTTTTCAACACAAAATATAAGGTTGATTACTATGCCAAGGAAAAATACTAAAACTTATTAAAAAAAATTGAAAAAAAAATTATGCACTAGATAAAAGAATCTAGTTTAAGATGGTATAATCTTGTTTCCATTTTAGATAAATATTTAATATGAAAGTTGACGTCCGATGAAAACAATTATTTTTTTATTCACGCACATTTTAATATTTATTTAAAAATATATATTTATCAAAATTGGAAAAAAATATATCCATGCACTAAAATTTCAAGTTATAAATACACACAAAAAATTTGGAAGAAAAAAAATTAAATTTACTGTAAAAAGTTTGACGTCCCATGCAACTTCATTTTTCAGCATTTTATCAGCAACTAAATTATAGTTTTAATTTATTAAAAACTAGTTTAAAATAATTTTTTATATTTTTTTTAAAAATACAAACATAAAATATACTAAAAAATACATATTTTACTAGTTTACATTATTTCAAAATTCAAAACATATATGCCACTTTTTAGTGATTCAAGTTTAAAAATCGGATCAGCGTTGGTCGTTTCCTTTATAAAGTGTGACATAGCTTTGTGCTTTTACCCAGTATCTAGTGTATTCAACAAGTATGGTTGTGGATGAGGTTTTATTTTCAGATTCATCCTCTTAATAGCCTTAATAGATATCATTTTTTTCCAACTCCTACTATAAACTGTGAAATTCAAGGCTTTCCCATTCATTCACATTTGTGAATGAAACAAACGGTCCTTATCTTCATGTGGGAAAACTTTGGTATTAGCTACTATGACATAAGGGTTTGTTTAGTGATTTTTTCATCTTTCTTGTGCTCAAAATAATCTTTATGTAGCGAATTTATTTTCTTTTCTAGTTCATGGGTTCCTACCATCAATGTCTTGGTAATTCTACAATCTTTTGTGCTATGTCAGGAGCTTTTATGAATCTCACACCATATACTAGTATCTGTTGGTAGTTTCTTCCCATGTAGGACTATCTTCCAATGTAAGACTATCATCTATTCCTCCATCCTTAGGAATTTCTTTGGTTGACAACTTTTTCTCCCATGATTGCTTCTCATGGTGTTCAACCTTGAGGAGAGAAAATGTTATTTTCTCTACATCAGAAAAAAACTATTCACCATTTTTTTTCCAATTTTGACAAATGTCATCTACGACATTAACATTAATTTTTCCTTCAAAATTTGGAATTTTGAAGTTTACTTGCACCTTGAAAGGAGTGTGTCCATAACATGGTATCTTTGTCATGTTTGATTGCTGATTTCAAAATAATCATGAAAATTCATTCATCATCTCCTCTTGTTGCTTTGTTAAATATTATTTAATGATAACCTTAATAGGGTCTCATGAGTCACCTTGTTCCTCTACCATATTTGTTCATGAATATCTTAAAGGAGGATAATCTAATAAATTTTATGATCTTAATCCTTGTCTTTGATAACTTGACAGTGTATGATATGGCATTTAGGAGCATTCCCACTATGATACCAATGATCTAAATTGGAGTATGAATTCAAATACAATATTTGGTGTAAACAAAAGCCTATGATCATATTATTAATAGTGGATAGAATAGAAAAACTAATAAAAGGGAGTTGTATGCCTTAAATGTCACCCTTTTATTCAAAAAATAAAACTTTATACAAAATGAGGAATGTCAAAAGTCATCATGGCATCAAGAATTTGAAATGAATGGATGGCTATGAGAAAATAACAAATAAAACCAAAATTTTGAAAACATATGTGAATTTAGGTACACCAACTTGGCGAGGTCCTAACTTTTAGGCTGTTGATTGGATTGACAACTTCTCTACCTTGTTGGAAAGGTCTTGCAGAGATCTAATTTTAGTCTCTTAAATCAAATTCTTATTCTATATAATTTAAGGGACCTATGATAGTCTCAACCCAGAATTCTGCTTAGAAGACCTCTGAAAATGCAAATTACTAAAACATAGAAAATAACAAAAAATGCAATTTTTTATATCTTCTATCCTTTCTTGTGCCAACAACTCTAGAGTGCTCTAGATCACAAATAAACTAGGAAATGTTATCTTACATCCCACTACAACTAGGCATCTTGTTAGTTGAGACTACACAAGATATAACATAAAAGAATTAATTACTCATTGAATATTTTTTTAGTTAGAGAATGTAGTACCGAGGTTTTATAAATCAAACTAAAACTTATCATAGCTTGAATACTCTATTTCTTAAAAAATAATAATTATTGTTGCACCATTAAATTATAGTTAAAACTAAACTAAAAATCTTATAAACATTAAATTATCTATATTGGACAATTCTAATAATCTAACATTTAAATTAAGCATACCAAAGGATAATACACTGTAAAAAAACTATTGAATTTATTTAATAACACCCAATAAATTAATTAATTAAAGAGAATGTAGATAACTATAATACATAATATTTTTATTTAGTAAATTTATTTGAGTATGAATTCATATGTACAAACCCAACTTTAAGAAATTTCCTATTTTCTTGTTTATGCTTTGGGTTATTTGTTGTCCTATTTTTATTAGCTATTTTTTCATAGTTTTTCATTATTTGTATGGCTTCAATTCTCAAGATTAAGGAAATGTAATTAAAAGGGAAAGAGATTCCTAACTTTGGTCTCTAATATATTTTTTAATTAAATAACTTAACAAGAAACTAATTTTTATCTAGAAACTAAATCAACTTTTTTTTTCTTTTTGAATAACAAAACAAATTAAAATTTCACATTTCTATTCTATTGTGATTTGCAAGAAATAAAGGTTGATTATTTTTCATTTATTTCTTTTCAAATTTTTGTGAGGTTATAGGTTAAATATGCTTTATAGATAAAATAATTATAAATTTTAAACTTGGAAGATTTTTGTAGAGGTTTCCTCAATTTTATTTACAAAATAGATAAATGGTTGCCCACTTTTCAACATTAATATTTAGATTTTTAAAAGAATATATATCTGTATATATAGTATTTATAATATTCAAGTTTTATGTTTTGTTGTAGAAGGTTTATTTGATATGTGAAATTAATAAAAGATTATCAAATATCATAGAGAAGGTAGATATAAAATACATACATATGTTTAATTTTTAATGAAATTATTCTTAAAATGAGTGTCATAGTGGTTAGCCACAAGTGTGTTGCAACTCCCATAGAAGTCATGACTTCCATGAGGTATATCCCACTTTGAGGCCAGGTCGCATGTGCCAAAGGAATAGCTAACCTGATTCCCCCTCCATTGACCTAAAAAAAAAAGTTAATATATTTAAAAAAACTTTTAATCACTATAAAAATTAAATGATATATTATTAAATTATAGTTTTATATTAATTATGATATTTATTTGCTATTATGGTGTAAGAAAAAGGATCTGAGGTATAAATCACAGCTTTCCAAACATCAATTTTGAGGGGACATAAAATTTATCATAAAAGACCACTTGGCTACTATCCTCAAGGAAGAGACAAAATGACTGATCAAGGTTTTGATCCTCTTTGTGGGAGTTGATTGATATGTTGATTAGGAATTGAATTGATTTAATTTTGTAAAATAGGTCAACTATGAAACTACAACAAACTAGTCTAAATATATAAAAACATAGAACTAATAGGCATAAACTAAGAACAACAAAGAAAAGAGTAGAGAACTACCTCCACAATTACTATGATGATGTAAAAGATATCTTACCCTTAGATAGGAAAATGCTAATAGATAAACAAGTGACAAACTGATAATTTCTACAACTTACCACCCAAATTTGTAATCCTTGATGGACCAAAATCATTGTACTTATCACCTTCAAGGATAATTAGATGTTTGATTCACTATGCAAGTGTTAGTAATCACAAAAAATGGATGTGAAATATAAATAAACTCACATAAAAACTTGATACTTTGCTAACATGATACTTGACTAAAATAATGCTACAACAATTCTACTAATTCTGCTATGATATGAGTTGTATGCATTAAGTGTAGCAATAGCTCTAATAAGAGTTGTACTATATTGAGGGTCACAATAACTCTAATTTCCCATTTTATAGGGTATTGAGTCAACAAATCCTAGTTGTAAATATGAATTGTGACCATAATTTAAAGGAATTATTATTTTTCCTTAGTTTTCTAGCATTAAAGCATTCATAGTATTATTTTTTGTTCATGCAACATTAAAATTATACCCTTAATGGTCCAGGAAATTATTCAAGTGTAGGATTCAAATGTATTTATTTCTTTTCCAAAAATTTACAAAGTTGAATGTTAAATTTAAGGTGTGATTATATTATGTGCCCCTCTCAAAGCTTAACTATTTGCTTAAGGTGGATTTCCCCATAGATTTAACATTCTTATCATTTTATGTTACATGTATAAATAAATCCTTTCCATCACTTGATTAGCTTATATGAGACACTTTAGAAAGTATATCATTTGTATAATATACTTTATGATCCTATGCTTTAATTCTACTTATTATCATCTCATCATGATATTATTTTATTCATCCCCTTTTCTCACTATATTTTTTTTTGTGTCAATATAGCACAATATATTATGTCGATTTAAAAATAATTTAACTCATGTATAATATTTATCTTAATAAATGCAGATGTAAAGCTTTATATACATTCATATATATCAATATTTTTAAATTTTCATATATATAGTTTTATTTATATAAGTTCATACATTTAGAATAAATATAAAATTATATTAGTTATACACACACACACAGATATATATATATATATATTGCATTTATAAATATAATTACTATTAATTTTATGATTATATTAGAGCACAAAAATTAATTCAAAAATCAACACAAAAACACAACAGATACCCTGGGAAAACCCTCCACTTGAGGGAGAAAAACCCAACAACAATATCTCTCTATAATATATCAATAATGGCAACAAGTCTCTTTACAATGAGGCCAATCTCAAGGCCAATATGCAACACCTTCACAAGATGCAATGATAACAAGTAATCAACACTTCCTTGTAACTTAGATCTGCCCTTAAGAAATTCGCTATCTGCTCTTGATATTTCACAATCTACACTTGATTGATCTGCCCTTGAAGAATTCACACTTGGAAGAGAATAAATACTCAAACTTGATTGATACAAAAATGGAGTGAAATGATCTTGTATTTATACAACTTGAAGGAGAGAGGTCACACCTTTTCATGCAAGGTCAGCCATCATAAAAATATAAATTCAATTTAATAAATACAATTTACAAGGAAGGTCGGCCAAGAAGATAATTACAAAGTTGCCATGTGAAGCGGCTCTTTACATTGAATAATCACATATAAATAAGGAAGTATGAAGCCTAAAGTTGCAATTACATCAACACTCCGTCTTAGCTAGGGAGGAATACTTCTTGCTGCAAAAGACACATCAACTCATCGTGATGTCAACCACAATGGCTACAACCATATGTGGAAGGGAAATATATCACCTCATCTTGATATCTACCACAATGGCTACAACCATATGTGGAAAATAATGATATCACTTCATCGTGATATCAACCATAATGGCTACAACCATGTATGGTATGTACAAGTGTTCATCACTTGCATGATGTTGTCACCTCAACATGATTTTCACCATGGCTCTCCCAGAGGGTGAAACACAAGTACAAAAAATCATCATGGACTCTCTCACTTGATGCTGTCATGGAGTCACACACATGACACCCACCATGGCTCTCCTAGAGGGTGGAAACAAGGGCTTTCACCTCAAACTTCTCTTGTAGATAAGAATGCATTAACAAGGGATTTCACCTCGAACTTCTCTCACAGAGAAGAACTCATTAAATATGATCATTGATACTGAGACTCCTTCTCAGTTAGGGCTTGATTCTCCACCATACCAAGCTTGTCTCAAAAGTACTCAAAATTTATCTTGGAGAGAGGCTGGGTGAGAATGTTTTCCATCTACTCATCAGTGCCGATATACGTCAACTGAATTGATTTCCTCAATACCATATCTTTGATATAGTGGTATTTGATCTCAACATGCTCAGTTCTATCACGAAACATTGGAATGATAGAAAGCTTCTCAAAGCTTTGATTATCACAATGGATGACAGTCAACTCCAATGATTGACCAAACAATCTTGCAAGGATCTTTCGAAGCCACACTGCTTCTCAAGCTGCCACACAAGCTACAATATACTTGACCTTCGTTGTACTCAATGCCATAGAATACTGCTTCTTGCTACACCAGGATATCATCACAGACCCCAAACTGAAGCAACATCCAGAGGTACTCTTCCGATCAGTAACACACCTTGCCCAATCAGAATCAGTATAACCATGCAGCTCCAAGTCTACACCTGAAGAATATCTCGAGCCATATCCAAATTTGCCACACAAGTATCTCAGGATATGCTTTGCTGCAACTAGATGTATTTTCCTTGGTTCACACATGAATTGACTAAGTGCACTCACTGCAGATAGCAAATATCTGATCTAGTATTGACTAGATACATTAACGATCCAATCAACTGCTTATACATTATGAGATCTACCAGATCTGAACTAGTTGTAGCCTCCTTAAGCTTCTGAAAATTGGTTTACATAAACCAACATAAAGAACCAAGATCAACAAGATTGCCATCTTCTTTAGGTTTAGTAGGCTCCCTCTGAATCTTTAAGTACTTGCATCAACCTTCTGACCTCATTGACCAAGATTTCCTACAACGCTTTCCTTAGATAAATGTTTTCTAGTGTACACCTTTGGTACTGTAGAGAGTTTAGGGTTGTCCTCCTTGACCTCATCCTAGATTTCTCTAAATAGGTTTGCGGAGCTACCAATGAAAATCCCAGATGATAGTCTGGAGCAATTTTGATCTTAGCAGTTGAAGGGATCCTCTAAGGATTTAGCACCTAGCCTTGCAATACAATAATCTTCACTTCTTCTCAGTGAGTTACAAAACTCCCTCTTGATCCATGCTTTAGAGATTGCAAAGAAGACTTCTAGAAGTGAACTCCCTCTAGTCGCCAATTCAATCCCATGGTTGCAAGTTGTGACTTCACGCTTGATCATTTCTTTGGTCGGCATGACTTTCTCACAAGATGCCTCAAGTTTTTCATCACTAAAAAATCTCTCATCACCTTCTTGCTCCTAGATCTATCCTGGAAGCATTTTAGAGAGAGATTACTAATCGTTTATAACTATCCAAAGAAATATCAAGGCTAGAATCATACAAAGTTTACTATCTCAGGTTATAGCATGAATACGTAAGAATTTACTAACAATATTAAAACATGAATAAGTGAATCAACCTATATATCAAAAGAAAAATATGAAGAGATAAATAACTTATCTTTATTGAATTTTGATATAACTCTTTCTTCCATATTTTACTCCTCTCAAGAGTGCTAAACTCAGTACAACAAAAAAACAATATGAACAACTACAAATTTCTTAAATGCATTATGTAGTTAGCATGTAGAACCAACTCTCTCCAAGAGTTCAAGGCTCTATCATAGTTCATGCATTAGAGAATGATATTGATGTGACCAATGAATCACCATCAAAATTGCAATTCTCTTTTTTATTTCAGAATCATACTCATAAATCTTTCATAGCCAGCATGAATAACTTGCAATAAATGAGATCTTCAAAGGATCTTATGCTAGTGAACACAATTCAAGAGAAACCACTATCTCTCTTTACTAATTACAAGATCCAACTAAATGATATAACTCAGCAAACAAAGAATACTTATCTCTTTAAATATTCTGATGGATGCAAATACTGGACACAGTAAGATATGTTGCTGTTGCATACAAATCATCACACAACCTTCATGGCTTGAACATAGGCCCATGGCTTAGAATAGAAATTCCCTAGAATCCTTCTGAGGAGAGATCTCATCCACATCCGCAAATGAAGCATGTTGATTAGGCCTGGTGAGGCAATCCTTTGCTTAGTGACCAAACATGTCACAATGAAAACATTGGACTTTGGAGAGGTACCACTTCTTCTTGAATGCGAGAGCACCATCAACTCCTTTATCTTTGTTCCTCTTGAAATATCCTTTCTTTTCACCTTTCTCTTTCTTCTTCGAGGATTGAGTGGAAAGAACATGAATGTCTTCATTTGTAGAGCTTCAACCAATACCTCTCGTAGCCAACCTATACTTTTCTTGAATACAATCTGCCTTCAAACGATCAAACTTGGGAAGTTTCGATCTTGCACTAATTCCTTGAATGTAAGTGTAATGTCCCCATTTTGGCCATACGCTCTTCTTTGACTGATAGCCTATTTCCAGAAATCAGTAGGTTGATCAAAAGTGAAATTAGGGTTTCCTTGGTTGGAGGTTTGTGGAATTTCTAGGTATTTACTATTTTTAGTAAATACTAATTTTGGCAGTGGTTCAACTGTTAGCTTTCATTAAGTCTTGCTTCCAGCTCAGTTCTGCTTTCTATTGGTTTTTAGGTAAACTTACTATTTTTGGCAGTGGCTATTTTTAGTAAGTCTAATTTTGGCAGTGGCATCATCAGCAGTTCAACTCAAATCATCTTGTTATCCATCAGTCTCAGTTTGGCTTTGGGTTTGGTTTTCTCCTTGGACTGAGTTTCAGACTTAGTCAATTTTCATGTCTTGAAGTTGTACCCCATGCCTAGGCTTGATGACTTCAAAGTTGTTTTAAAGAAGGGGACATAAAGGGGTCAATTATGAGCATTTAATTATTTAATAAATGCTTTATTGTTGCAATATGAAATGGATGCCTAAAGGAAGTTGAATGATATTTTATTATTTCAAAGTAAAAGGCAAAAAGGTGGCGTTTTTGGAAGTTGAAGTGATTCAACTTCTTGGAATTTGAAGAGTTCTTGTTGCTTCATTTGCCAACAAAAGCTTATATATTGCTGTTGTTTGAAGAGCTGATTATCTATGAATTTATGCTAATGTTATGCTGTCGAAATGACAACTTGGTTTTTACTTCGAGGGATGCTTACCTCCTAGTTTCAATCCAATTTTGTGTTTGAAATACAACACCTAGTCGGTTTTCATTGCTGCTTCTCATCCAGACTAGCAGATTGAGCTCAGCAGTTGAAGTTTTTAATGATATTTCTAGTTTTAAAGTTGCATGCAACATAGCAAAAGTGGTTTTGCATACAGCTTTTGTGTGAATTTAATTTGCTTGTGGGTACTTTTCCAATCCATTCCTACACCCAAGGCGACCATCTTTGGAGAGTTTCAGATTTTAATTTTGAGTTGTTGATTTTTACTTGTCAAAATCGCCCCTCATGAAGGCCGTACCATTCTTGCTACATTGGGATTCATGTAAGAATTAAATTACAAGTTTTTGTTTCTGTTTCTTGCTACATTGGGATTAATGTTAGGCGCCTATCTTCCAGCAGCTCATTGGTTTTCGTTTCACACAAAACAGAGGTATTTTGAGTGAGTTGTGAATATTTCTTTGAATTTCACAGTTGCTGATCAGAATTTCCAGAATTGTTATTTTACATCAGACTTGTTTAAGTTTGAATCTTCAGTCCTTTCTTCATCATTTATTGTTGATGTCTAACATGGAATCATCCAGTATCATGGTACATTGAATCTATTGTAATTTTCATGTAATTTGCAGCTCTTTTTCCATATTGTAAGACTGTAAATAGTAGTACTATTTCAGTCCTTTATTGCTGCAATTCTTTCTTTAATTTCACATTAGTACCCCTATTACCGCCAGTGTGGATAATTGGATTTGTATTACTCTTGTACCCACTCTCAAGTGGTCAATCCCCACAACTCTGTGGATGCCCGCCGCAGCGGACGAATTGTTTTAATTGTAATCTTTCCCCCCACTGTTTGGTGGTTGTGTGGAAATGCTCTTCATGGCTAGTTATCCGCCTATTCATTTCTAGTTTCAATTCAACACTCCATCATATGTTAGCACCTCGCCCTCAGTGGGATCTTGAGTGCACATTCTTGACGTTGAGTAGTTTCTTTCAAGTATTTTTCATTTAGCTTCTCCACCATATGACAACACCTATTCCTCATTGGGATTGAGTGTGCATTCTTGGTGTGAGTTCTTTTCAAGTTTGGTTTTCTATTTGGAGCTAACGCTAATCAAGTTGGTTAAGTGCTGGTTATGTTGTGTTACTTCATCGAAAAAATTGGTTAGCATATTTTAGTGGTATCAGAGCAGAAGATCTTGCCATCATGTGAATAAGACATAGTCAGTTGACAGATGAGTGATAGAGAAATAAGATTCTTCACCTAAGTTCAGTTTAGCTTTCATAAGTTCTTAAGATGTTGCATTTTTTGAGGTCCAGGAATCGTAAGAAGTCAGATTTGATTATGGCTTCTAAAGAATGTCAGTTCAAGAGGCAGTGTGAACATGAGGCTTCCCTACTCCATAAAGAATATCAGAACATGATAGATGAGTTTAAGAATGATGTTTCATTTGACACCTTTTTGAATTGTGCGGTGATTCATAACCCTGGAAAGTTGTCTATGGTCAACTACATCAAGAAAATGATTAAAGAGGAAGCAGAACATGTCATGGTTGTAGGTGCAAGGAAGGAAGAAGAAGTGCCTGTTTGTGGATTGCAGCCCACAAATGAACAAGTTGAAGAGAAAAATCAGTCAACTAGTATTGAAGAAGACACAAACAAGATGCACATGTCACCTCAAAATGATTGTGAGCTTGATGAAGATACCTTGGCAAATGAGGAGATTAAGTTAGAGTCCCAAAATACATCCCTAGACTTGCATGGGATGGGAAATAATGAAGATTATTATGGTAAGAAGATCATTACAGCAGTCTTGAGTCCTAATAAGGATTCAAGCTATGAAGATCTCGAGACAAATGGCTTCTCAAAAGATACTGGTGGAACAGTTGTGTGGGATAAGTACGTTGAAGAAGAGCAAGATGAAGCAAATACTAATGGTGTCTTTGAACCAGCCTATGACCATTACGAAAGTGAGGTTGTTGATGGTGATTCCGATGTGTTTTTATCTCCTCTTGTTGAAGATTTAGTGAAGGATAATTCTCTACTTTATGCTGAGCCAATTCCATATGAAGAATTATTGACAAGTGTCCAAGAAGACTTTTTTGGTATGTATGTGGGCACTAATGATAAAATCAGCAACACATCTACTCAAGATAATTTCATTGAAGAAAAGAATGACAAAATATTCAAAGCAACCAGCTTTGATGATTCTTTAATCCGATATAATGCTAGTGACTTGAGTGGTAGTGGGTTTGATTATCAAACTACATCTGTGGAGAAAGTTATAGATGAAGATTTCAGTTCAAGTGGGTTGAGGAGTGACTCATTCAAAGAGTCAATAGTTCAAGAGGAGCATGATGATCTCTTTCCTATTGATCATTGCAATCAAACCTTTCACATTTGGGATCCGGGCGCGATGTCACCAAGGTATGATAAAGAACCGGAGTGGGATAAATTCCCCTTTGATCCTGATGAAGTTCAAAAATCAGTTTGCAATGCAAGTAATGAAGTGATCTTTGGAGGAGAAGTTGCAGCAATGGCTAATGAGAACGTGATTTCTTATGTTGAAGAGAAGAATGTTTTAAAATCAGCAAATGGTTTGGATGCCTTTCAGAATTACGCACAAGAAGAGTATGAGAACTTGAAAGGTCAAGATAGAGGAACTAATTTGTTTGAAGAAGCTTGCTTGGCAAAGCTCCATAAAAATTCCTTCGAGGTGGTTGTAGCCACTAAAGCAGAGTATGTTGCTACCAAGACTTTAAGAGCATCAATCAATAATGATTCATTGCTTGAAGATATTGTTGACAAGCCTTCTATTCAAGAATTATGCAGTGAAAAAAGAAGGGAGGAAGCTGATTTTGAAAACCATGACAATGAAAACAAATCAGAAAAATTGATGTTTGATGAGCATAGTCTCTTTGCTGATTGGGATCAAGGGCCTAAAGAGCTGCAAGTTTTGAAGGATAACTTATTGGTTTCAGAAGAGAAAATTGTTAAGGTGTTATCAAGATTTGATAGCACACACAATTGTATTGAAGAACTTTACTGGGAGCTGCAGTTTGAAGAGAGACAAAATGGCGTTAAGGGTGGAGACACTCTTTCCATGGTGCGAACCATCAATGAAGCATTGGAATCAATAAAAACAGATTATTTGCATTTGCTCTCAGATAGAGATGATGCCATTAAGTTTGCTGAGGAAACCTATGATGCCTATCAAGAGAAGGAGAAAGAGGTTGATAGTCTTTGCCTTGATCTTACCTTAGCTCATCACTCTTTTTGCAAAATAGAAAATCAATCATCTATGTCAGCCACACTTATGGAACAAGAAGCTAATAAAAGGCTAATGGAGATCAAGCAAATACTTGAAGGAATAAATGAACTCCATAATGTTGAAACAATGCATAATGCCATAGAGATTCATTATGTTGATAGTGATTGGAAGGTAAATCAAGAGTGTGAACTCTTGAGTTGGGAAGAGAATTTTCCTCAAGAAGGGATAGCTTGCAGCCATGAGCTAGATGTGATGACTGGTAATGTGTGTGATATTCATCACACTAAATTCTATGGATCAGCAACTAATGATGGGCATCTTCAAGTTGAAGAAAATGTGCATGAATTTTATGAAGACACCAACGAAAAGGATGAAGGAAATATTGTTTCTATGATTGTGTACAACAATCCACCATCTTCACATGATTTGTTAAATTATGAGTTGATTGACAATTTCTATGTGGATGGCATTGGTAAGAAGTTTTATGTTTTTGACATGCATAATTTTATAGTCAAGCATAAGATAATGTTGGTGGATCCATTCTATATGTCAAGCAACACTCTCTTGGGATGGATAGTAAATGAGCATTTAATGGTGTTCAAACTTGAACTGGCTGGTTTTCACTCAGCATTAACCAATGGAAGAGTACCACCTATCTTAAAATGGTTGATGAGGTCAGGTCTTGGAGAGATGCATCAAATTGTGGGAGAACTTTCAGACTTGCCCCTTTGGTTTCTAGATTGTGCATTGTTGATGAGGGATTATTCTAAAATGCTGGTCATGAAAGGTTCAAACTTTGCATTGATGGTTGCAGTTGACTACATGGATTTGTGTGCTCGAGACTTTCACTATGGCTCTTGGAGATATGTTGGGAATTCTTCCCAATGTGTTGGAGATTATTTGCAGTTGGGAATTCACGCTTGGAATTCTCAACATGGCTTGATGGAGATTGTTGCAAGTAGAAAAAAGGATATTTGGAGAAATAAGGATTCAATTCTTAGAATCTTTGATGTTGTCCCCATCCTTATTAACCATTTGATGGTTCTTTCTGCTCATCAACTAGTGAATTGGAGAGATATTTTGAACAAAGGAAGGTTTAATGTTGGGTTGGAGTTTCTTGAGAGGATGTTTCCAGCCTTGAGCCTGAGCAGTTGTGCTATTATGGACACTGATTTTCAGTGTTGCAGCAATTGTTCAATTCTTTGCACACTGATTTTCCTCAAATCAGACTTTAAGTGGTTCATTTCAAATTTCATGGGCAGCTGGTACACTCATTTTTTCTTTTCACAATCTTTTATCAATGATGATTTTTGGCTTCAAAAGTGGGTAATGGTGTTTCATAGTGATTCAGATCAGTATTGGATGGTGTTCAAGTTATGTTCTAGTGGCTTTCTTTGTACAACCTCTTGCACTAGTATTTGGGGCAGCGAACCTTTGCTTGATTTGGTTCAACTTTTTGAGACTTTGGGGGAGAGATTGGTGGAAGTTTTCAGAGTTTTTCTTGAATATGTCAGAATTACTCAGAGGAGGCATTATACATCCTTAAGGAGCTTTGAGGATGCAGTTGCTATGACTTTGCAAAGAGATATTTTTTCCTTTGCAAACAGCTATGATGGAATCACATTTGCTGTTGTGATTTGGTTTGATGCTTTGAGGAGTGATGTTGATGAGAATATTTTTGAGTTGTTTAGATTATTCTTCTTTGTTCTCAGAATGGTGATTGACATTGACATTGCAGATGTTAATTCCTCAGAGTTTATTGAGCATGAGACGCTGCTAGATTTTGATTCAATTCCTTCTATGTTGTTCGACTTGAATTTCAGGCATGTTATCACTTTGAGGTTGCAAGGATGGTTAGTGCAGTTTTGGTGCAATGATTTCATTTGTATGATCAGAGTAGAGCAGCATCAGCATGGTGGGGTTTTTCAGAGATGGACATGGGACCCCGGGATCCTATATGTTTGGTGGGATCAGTTTGGAGTGTTGTGGCATTGCTTGAGGACAAGCAATTTTGGGAAGGGCGGACTGTAATGTCCCCATTTTGGCCATACGCTCTTCTTTGACTGATAGTCTATTTCCAGAAATCGTAGGTTGATCAAAAGTGAAATTAGTGTTTCCTTGCTTGGAGGTTTGTGGCATTTCTAGGTATTTAATATATTTAGTAAATATTAATTTTGGCAGTGGTTCAGTTGTCACTTTCATTAAGTCTTGCTTCCAGCTCAGTTCTGCTTTCTGTTGGTTTTGAGGTAAACTTACTATTTTTGGCAGTGGCTATTTTTAGTAAGTCTAATTTTGGCAGTGGCATCATCAGCAGTTCAACTCAAATCATCTTGTTATCCATCAGTCTCAGTTTGGCTTTGGGTTTGGTTTTCTCCTTGGACTCAAGTTTCAGACTTAGTCAATTTTCATGTCTTGAAGTTGTACCCCATGCCTAGGCTTGATGACTTCAAGTTGTTTTAAAGAGGGGACATAAAGGGGTCAAGTGAGCATTTAATTATTTAATAAATGCTTTATTGTTGCAATATGAAATGGATGCCTAAAGGGGAAGTTGAATGATATTTTATTATTTCAAAAAGTAAAAGGCAAAAAGGTGGCATCCTTTTTGGAAGTTGAAGTGATTCAACTTCTTGGAATTTGAAGAGTTCTTGTTGCTTCATTTGCCAACAAAAGCTTATATATTGCTGCTGTTTGAAGAGCTGATTATCTATGAATTTATGCTAATGTTATGCTGTCGAAATGACAACTTGGTTTTTACTTTGAGGGATGCTTACCTCCTAGTTTCAATCCAATTTTGTGTTTGAAATGCAACACCTAGTTGGTTTTCATTGCTACTTCTCATCCAGACTAGCAGATTGAGCTCAACAGTTGAAGTTTTTAATTATATTTCCAGTTTTGAAGTTGCTGATGCAGTCACAGCTGAAAGTGGTTTTTGCATACAACTTTTTGTGTGAATTTAATTTTCTTGTGGGTACTTTTCCAATCCATTCCTACACCCAAGGCGACCATCTTTGGAGAGTTTCAAATTTTAATTTTGAGTTGTTGATTTTTACTTGTCAAAATCGCCCCTCATGAAGGTCGTACCATTCTTGCTGCATTGGGATTCATGTAAGAATTAAATTATGAGTTTTT
The DNA here is from genome assembly GCA_007258455.2 of Sequoia sempervirens. Taxonomy (NCBI): domain Eukaryota; kingdom Viridiplantae; phylum Streptophyta; class Pinopsida; order Cupressales; family Cupressaceae; genus Sequoia; species Sequoia sempervirens. The sequence goes on along the minus strand of VDFB02235031.1, from coordinate 75,941 downwards.
GTTTCTGTTTCTTCATCTAATGTTGGGCGCGTATCTTCCAGCAACTCATTGGTTTTCGTTTCACACAAAACAGAGGCATTTTGAGTGAGTTGTGAATATTTCTTTGAATTTCACAGTTGCTGATCAGAATTTCCAGAATTGTTATTTTACATCAGACTTGTTTAAGTTTGAATCTTCAGTCCTTTCTTCATCATTTATTGTTGATGTCTAACATGGAATCATCCAATATCATGGTACATTGAATCTATTGTAATTTTCATGTAATTTGCAAATTTTTTTCCATATTGTAAGACTGTAAACAGTAGTACTGTTTCAGTCCTTTATTGTTGCAATTCTTTCTTTAATTTCACATTAGTACCCCTGGATGGTTTACCGCCAGTGTGGATAATTGGATTTGTATTACTCTTGTACCCACTCTCAAGTGGTCAATCCCCACAACTCTGTGGATGCCCACCGCAGCGGACGAATTGTTTTAATTGTAATCTTTTCCCCCCCACTGTTTGGTGGTAGTGTGGAAATGCTCTTCATGGATGGTTATCCGCCTATTCATTTCTAGTTTCAATTCAACACTCTATCATATGTTAGCACCTCGCCCTCAGTGGGATCTTGAGTGCACATTCTTGACGTTGAGTAGTTTCTTTCAAGTATTTTTCATTTAGCTTCTCCACCATATGACAACACCTATTCCTCATTGGGATTGAGTGTGCATTCTTGGTGTGAGTTCTTTTCAAGTTTGGTTTTCTATTTGGAGCTAACGCTAATCAAGTTGGTTAAGTGCTGGTTATGTTGTGTTACTTCATCGAAAAAATTGGTTAGCATATTTCAGTAAGACTCCCAAGATGAAGGAAGACCATTAAGGGAAAGCAAGGTAGAATCTTTGACATCAACAAAATGACCAATAGAAGAGAGCTGATCTCTCAATTCAGAAATCTTCATGAAGTAAGCAATGATAGATTCTCCTTTTGCCATCTTCAAATGATGAAGTTGTTGCTTCATTGCAAGTGCACAACTTGTGTTGTTGATCTCATACATCTCCTACAAATACTTAAACATCTCCCTTGATGTCTTCATCTTAGAGATGATGGGAACAATATGATCCTTCATGGAATCAACTAACATCTTCTTTTCCTTAGTATCTTTCTTCTTCCATTGAATCTTCTTTTCCTCATCAGTAGGCTCAGAAACTTTGATCTCCATGAACTCAGCCAATTCACTTTCTTCCAAGGTGAGCATAATTTTGAATCTCCAAGATGTGAAATTAGATGCTCCCACAAGTCTATCCTTAAGCTTAAGACTAGTCACCATCTTGATGAAGAGATAGAAGTAAACAATGATGAGAGAGTAAAGAGTATCGTTGTAATAACAATTTGATCAAGATCTTCTTCAAACCCACTCTGATACCATGTTAGTTTTATGATCAGATTAGAGAACATAAAATTAATTCAAAAATCAACACAAAAGCACAACAGATACCTTGCGAAAACCCCCCACTTGAGGGAGAAAAACCCAACAACAATATCTCTCTATAATATATCAATAATGGCAACAAGTCTCTTTACAATGATGCCAATCTCAAGGCCGATATGCAACACATTCACAAGATGCAATGATAACAAGTAATCAACACTTCCTTGTAACTCAGATCTTCCCTTAAGAAATTCACTATCTGCCCTTGATAATTCACAATCTGCACTTGATTGATCTGCCCTTGAAGAATTCACACTTGGAAGAGAAGAAATACTCGAACTTGATTGATACCCAAATGGAGTGGAATGATCTTGTATTTATACAACTTGAAGGAGAGAGGTCGCACCTTTTCATGCAAGGTCGGCCATCATAAAAATATAAATTCAATTTAATAAATAAAATTTACAAGGAAGATCAGCCAAGAAGATAATTACAAAATTGCCATGTGAAACGCCTCTTTACATTGAATAATCACATATAAATAAGGAAGTATGAAACCCGAAACTGCAATTACATCAACAATTACATATGATTAGTGAACTAAACTTAATTTTCAATAATACGTGTAAGAAAATATTAATTAAAATCATTCTAATTTCTGCCCCTTAATGTTACCCATATTAATAATAACTTAAAATGTACGCTTATTACCTATCCTCCTAAATTAATCTCCTAAAACACTCTATTGTTTTTCACGACCATGCCATTACATGGTGTTTGACTAAAAGGCATTTTAACACTAGTAGCTTCCTCTACTCCTAAACCAAAATGAGAGCTTCGGATTTGATAAGATTTTATAGCCAAAAATGCTTTAGTCAAAATGTTTGTATCAGATGTTACAGCTAGAAATGCTTTGGTTTATATAATTCATCACAAAATACAATCTCATGATAGAGCAGAGGCCACTGTCTAAGTATTTTATAATATTAAATATTTATTTATGTATCATTGATTTTGATTATATGAAAGTAATCTGCATGAAAGCATACAAATGAAATGCCACCGGTAGAGACATGATGTTTGGCACAAGCCGTTAGGAATGAGAGACACGTTTTAGTGAGGGCCCGAATTCTATATATAATTGTTCCAAGCTTTGAACAAGCATCATAGTGGTTCCTTATTCATACAAGTCTACATGAAGACAGTAATCATTATATCAAGTATTGTGAATTGTGAGTACGCTTTACTGATTTAAAGTATGTATGCATCCTAAAAAGGATAGATTTTTCTTTTTAATATTGAGGGATATGTTTGAAGTTTTGTAATTAAGATATGATTAAATTGTTTTTAATTGAAGTTTTTATCTTTTATTTTTTTATAGTAAAGAAAATTAAAAGTTTGAAGATTTATATTTTTTTGAATTATATTTTATAGTAATAATTTCTATAGGTGAATATGGAGATAATGTGGTGTATTCAAGAATTTAATAAAATAAATTATATTCACATAAATTTGTCATCTAATGAAGTAAATTTTAGTTGCATTTAAAATAAATTTAAAATAACTTGAGATACATGTATCAATCAATTAATGCTTAATTTAGAAAATGATTGTAAGAATTTTCAAAAAAATTGAAATATGAGTCATAGATAAATTGGAATATGAGTCAGAGATTTTAAAAAAGGGAAGCACTACTTTCTAATTAAATGTAAAAAGAAGAAAGATTGGGAAGCATCATTTTAATAATAATTTAGTTAACGAAACATTTTTCTAAGGGTACAGGAGGATGCATCACTTTGTTACCGTCATGATAATTGATTTATACATCTATATACTTTTATCTGCAGTTACATTTTGTGCATGGAAGATAAATGAATGAAAATAAACATCCAAAAGCGTGGCCGCGTAAATACACTAGTATAAGTGGTGGAGGAGAATGGCCTTCAAATCAAGAATTTTGTTCCTCTAAGCAGTGAGGGGCCTTCGAATCAAGAACTTGTTCCTAATTTTACTTCTACATTTGCCTCTGTGAGTTTGGAAGGTGGCCAGCCATCTAACATAGGAAACACTATATTTGATGTAGGAGGGCCTTCAAATCAAGGACTTGTTCCTGCCATTACCTTAACAAATGATCCACAAATTAACCCTGAAGGAGTTCCTGCCATTACCTTAGCAAATGATCCACAAATTAACCCTGAAGGATGGCCTTCAAATCAAAGACTTGTTCCTGACATTAGCTTAGCAAATGATCCACAAATTAACCCTGAAGGAGGGCATTCAAATCAAGGACTTGTTCCTGCCATTACCTTAGCAAGTGGTCCACAAATTAACCCTGAAGAAGGGCCTTCAAATCAAGGACTTGCTCCTGCCATTACATTAGCAAATGATCCACAAATTAACCCTGAAGGTGATACTGAAAATAAACCTGAAAGGAAAAGAGGACGGCCATCCAAAAATGCCATTGCGGTTTCTGAGGAAGGTGACGGCGGAGATAAAAGTGAAGTCAGGCGACTGTACAAAAAGCGCAGGAAAGTAAACGACGGAGAAGGTCCTTCGAATCAAGAACTTTCGCCTGCCCCTGCGCCTTTTGAAGAAGGTGACGAGGAGGAGAAAGCTCTGATCTTGACAGTATTTAATGTGAGTGGTTATTTTGATGACGAAGACGTGGACAAGGAAGATAATAAAATAAAGGAGCTTGGCATTGGGCCTGACCAGTGTCCGCCCGGGGAGTTGAGAGTCATGGATGGGCAGGTGGACTTTTTGGGTGCGGCGATAAAATGCCAATATACTAATGAGCGACTAGAAAGGGTTACTGAGTTTTGCAAACAACACTCAGTCGACGGCCATGCATATCTGTTGGTGCTCAACGTGCCTTCAGGGACAACAGTCTATGGTGTGGACTCTGTCTCTCCGGTGCCTCCGTGGAACGTCCTCTCCCCGTCCCTCATTCCAGACGGAATGCTCCTCGCTTCCCAACTCTTATCCACCACCGGCTGGTTGCTCTGTATTCACGCCACCGAGCAGAACAAGCAAGTGGAGGATGCAGACTCTGCAGTGGCTTTTCATTGGTGGAAGAGCTTCACCTTGCTCTCCAACCACCTAATTTACTACCAGCCTCGGCAGCCTCATTATATTTACACTCTACTCGTATCCGCGTTTCATCGGGAGGGTGTGGAGGCAAAGCCTTATTACCTGAACGCACGAAAGGTGTGGCATGCGGATTCCTAGTTGACCAGGGATACAATGGAGGAGAAAGCGGTTCCCGATGAATGGGCACGCATGGAAGATGGAAGGCCATGGAGAGGCGGAGTAGAGAGGGCTCCTAGTATTTGGCGATTCCTTGTTTTGGCATTCAGTAAATACGGAGACGCTGTCATCGATCTGATTGCAGGGACTGGCGCTCTTCTAAAGGTAGCTTCTACATTAGGTCGCCATGCTCTTGGAATTGAGAGCGATCATCTTATTCTCCAAAGGCTGTTAAAACCATCCGAATTTATTATAAGCAAACACTGAATATTGTAATGAAATAAATGGCTTGGGTAGACGATACAGGCTGATTAAATGATTGCGAAAACTGTGGACATTCTGCCCAGGCATAGGTGCGCTTATGTTCACCGTTCATTCATTCACTAGCTCCGCTTAAGAGAAGAAGGGACACCTGCTGAACTTAGTCCATTCGACACCTATGGACCATCTATAATAGACTCGCATGAATTATTCAATTGTATAAGTGACATGAGTCACATTTTAGCAAGAATCGAACTGACTAATTTGCCTCCATGTATCCGGGAATAAATCACAGTTAAACATGGAATAATTTTAGAGTTAGCCTATAAAATCATGTAATGAATATTGAAAAGTTGAATGAGAAGGATAAATGCATATGATTTTAGAAAAAAAATTGCGAACAATTTATTTTTAAATTATGTCAAAATCCTTCATCTTGATGTAAAAAATATGTCTTTGGAACTAACACTCTTGAACTCAATATAATATAAATTACCATCAAATTATGGTTCAATTAATATTAGAGTTTTGCATAAATTTTTAATTATAATATATGTAATCTTAATCTAAACAATGTAGAATGTGACATTTTGCTTTTTAAGATTTTTGGAATGTGTTTGGAGTTTTCTTTTTAATTCCCCAATCTAATAGAAGTATTAGTGACATATTAAATATCTTTAAATTTAATGTAATGTAATGTGACTACAATATAGAAAATGCAATATGACACATTTGATGCAACCACATAATGTGACTTAAATCTGGAAAATGCAAGAAATTTTCCTTAATTATGAGCATGTAATGTGAACAAGATCTAGTTAGATATTGTGATGAGTTTTTGTATAGCACAATTCACTACCTAAAATCTTATTGATAGAAACATTGTTACTATAAAAATGCAATATTTCCTAACTAGTCTATTTGCTAACTAATTCTTGAATTAAGTCTTTTTCACACTTAGTTAAGTTTAGTTAAGGAGTTTTTCACTTTTTCCCATGTTGGTTGTGGTTTTAGTCTCTTGGAATGTATACATTATATATAATCATTTATTGTTTTCATTATAAGCACTCATACTTGTATTATTACATTCTTGTTGAATAAGAAACAATTTATTCTAGCATTTTATCTCATGTTAATTTTTTCCTTTAGTTATATTTTCAAGTGGCATCACAACTAAATATTACATGGTGATATAATTGGTTGTGAGTTGTGGGTTAGCTTTTAGTAAAATTGGAAGTGTAAATTTATTATTTTCTTAAAGTATTGAGAATTCTCTTCTCTTGTATTCTTAGCTAATTTGGGAAGTCACAAAATTTTGGAAGAAATACTAGATTTTGGGGGCTTCATTTTCTAACTTACCAATTGCAAGTGTATTACAAAGCTTCTTGATTAAAAAAAAATCTTGTCACTAAGCTTAAAGTAGTTGAGTGTCAAATTTTACATTTATTTTGTTCCAATTGGACATTGGAGGACAAATCTACAAGGGTTTAAATATTTTTTTCTACTAGATCCAACATCATGTTAATTTTTTGGACATTTTGAGGCTAAATAGACTCTATCATTATATCTAGAAATACTAAGAACCCCCATTTTAATATAAAACTTATCCAATTTGGATAATTTTTTCCTTATATATTTTTGTTATGTTGAGTTGTACAACCCTCCCTTTGTCATATTATACAAAATATTGAACTTCTTAGAAAATAGTGCAACATTCCATGCACTATAATGGAGGTTCCACTCATCATTCCACTGCTACTAGTAAGTATCATAGATACCACCACCAAAATAGCAATAAATCCATTACTACCTCTCTTAGTTGCACCCCGACAACAATGATCAACATATTCTTAAGAATATTCTATATCAAAAACACATTTTTTTATAAATAACTTTTTATCCAATCTAGGGAGTTTAGATTTTGAAATAGACAATTTTGCAAAAGTTAAGGGTAATTTTAGAATCTTGACAATCTGAAGAATATTATATAGAATCTTAATTTTTTTTGGTGATGAAATCATCATAATTTCATACAAATATTAGCAGAGTTCCTTTAAATTTTTCACCTCCTCTCCATTATTATTTTTTTAATTTTGTAATTCAACTTCAAAGGGCAATATCTTTAATGTAGAGGCTATTTTTCCAACACAATTTTTATGATTTAGAGTAAAATTGTGTGTTTTCATAATGACTTGATTTTTTTTGCTAAGGTGATCTTACTTTTTTTTTTAAATTACTTTTTCATCAAAAGTGATAGATAATTGCATTTTTTGTTCTTTAAATCCTAATAACCTTCACATATGATCTCGAGTTGTACTGATTCTTTTTAAAAGTAATTATATTTTAGCATCACTCATTGAAATAATTTTTTAAGTTATCATTTTGATCTGAGATTATACTTTCATTATTTGGTATTTTTTGGACAATGCAATACTTTATAAAATGTCTAGCATTATATAAGTAGTGATCTCTAAAGTGTGAACTCATATTTTTGTGTGGGATCTTTGATCAAGTGAATTTGTGGGGGTTCTTTTTTGAAATTTTTATTATTTCACACATATTCTCTTTCTATTTGTGCTCTTTTTCCTTCAAAATTAGATCATTTTAAGTTTCCATTGTTAACTCCATATAATTATGCAATTTGAAATCAAAATGAATGGAAAGTCTTAATAAAAAAGGTTTTGCACTATATATTGATTTTTTTTTTATTAACCTAAAGATGATAAAGAAAAGATCCAATGGATGCATGAGCATACTAGAGCACTTATATGTCTTCATAGCTATATTTTATCTTATTTTTTAAATTGAATCTTGTAAAAATTCACATGATTCTCTGAGAAACTAAACTTATTGTATGGTAAAATTGATGAAGTTAGAGGCTATTAAATTTATAATTATTGGATGAACCTTAATCCAAAATGTTCTCACAATATATAGAATTGTATTAAAAATTTCAATAATCTTAGAAAATAATGTAAATCATGTGGCATTTATAAAAATGACATCCATTTACTTGAAAATAGTAAATAAACTTTGTTTTGAATATGTAACCCTTTTTATAGATTTAACACTCATAGAGTGAATATAGGAGATTCATGTACTATGCCTTCATTTGTATTCCTTTTTAAAATGTTGATACCTAAGCAACATAAGATTTTCTATAGGTATCTTAAACCCATCTTAGTATCAAGCTTTGTTAGTTGGTCAACCTAAGGAATAGGAAGGGTCAAGTAATTTTGACAAGAAATATAAGCAATCCAAGAACAAGCCATACACATAACAAGCATAGTCCTCATCTACCTCTAAAGAAAAATATAAGTCTTATTCATCTAACCAGAATTAATAGAAGAAGGAAAGGCCAACTTGTGCCTACTATAAGATAATTGTTCATGAGGAACATCAGTGTCATGGGAAGTAGATCAATGAGCTAAAAAATTCTTAAAAATAACATCATTAATTATTTCTCATTTTTTGCACAACAACCTTCCACTCATTGAAAATTGGGAAAATGAAGAGCCATAAAACTTGTTTCTTATGAAGATTATTCTAGGTAGTAGATTTTTGGCATAGGTTCTTTACAACATATGAGTTGCAATGAAGAATAGGTTTTTGTTAGAGTCCTAACCTTTACCTCACATTCTCGTTAGTGATGATTTTTCTAATCAATGTCGCTAGGAAGAGTTCAATTGATGCTAACAATAATACGCATGAGGATTTTCTTTATGTGCATAATTTATAAGAACATTCTTTTAGTCTATCTAATCACACATCTTGAAAATGGTAATAACACCAAATTCTCTAAAAAAATTATTATCGTTAGTAATCTTGAAGAGTATTCTCTCATTGCAATAATTTTTTTTTACCATCATTCTCATCTCTATGCTTTCTCTCACTTTGTACTTGATACACCTTATTTTTTCACCCTTTCAATTTTCTTGAGAAAACTATGATGAGTGGTTTGTCCATATCTGTAATCACTACCTTCAAAAATAGAACACAAAAGAAATAGTCACAAGTCTTCATTAGAATGGTGGTAAGTTGCAAAACTTTATGATTTCATCATTCCTTCTTATCATTTATCCATTGATCATTGAGATTGCCATTATGGAAGTGGAAACTATCCCATTTTATATTGGTGAATAACAAACTACACCTAATGAGAACATAAAATATTTGAGTACACTTTGTGTAGTCCATCATATCATTGAAGAAAATGCAAGATAGAAAATTATTTCTCTATGGTTTAGGATATAGAACAAGTTTTCTATACTTCACATTTAAGGTAACTCTAGATATCTCAATCCAAGGATGGAATGAGAGAAAGATACTTGCAATAAGGTTTTCCTAGGGTATGATTAGAGACTAAAGAGGGGTTCAACACCAAGCTAGGTCTTGGAAAGGAAAGAAATAAATGCAAGGTGCAAAATACCATGAAAAGCCTAACCAAGTGACTTAGGAAATGAAACTGAAAATTCAAGACATCAAATTGGAAATGAATAGAGGAAAACTTGGAAGAAAGATGTGATCAAAATAAGCTCGTAAACCTTGAAAACTTTTTATTTGATGTCCAGACAAGGGAGCAAACCCGAGACACAAAAATAATGTACACAACTAGAAAACTTTATTATTAGTCAATAATGAAAATATTACATGCAGATGATCCCAAATCCTTGAGCTCTGCGATACATGCAAGCTACAAAAGTTTTAGAAAAATTATAGAAATTACAAAGTCTCCCCTTTTCACAGCATGCAAATTCTTTCCCCCACAAAGCTACCCAAAAATCTGAAACTAGCCCATAAGTAGCTCATTTTCCAGTTTGGAGCCAAAAACAACATTCGCTACCCAAAAATCAGAAACTAGCCCATAAATAGCCCATTTTCCAATTTGGAGCCAAAAAAACATTCGAGTTATGCGTTTTGGCGGTTTGGCACCAAAATTACAATTTGAAATTCAAAAATTGACAATTTTCCAAAAATTGGCCAACTTCTGGAAGCCATAACTTTTGATCCAGGACTTCATTTTTCAAACCATTTGCACCGTCGAAAAGGTGTCAAAGTGAAGAACACACTAAGAAGCCGCTCCGCTAGTTTTGAAGATTTTTGGGCCCATACAGGACCGTTTAGTGCCTCAAACTGGACTGAGAAGGTTTTTCAGGGAAAAAAGTAGAAACTGAAACTTGAATAACTTTCAAACCGTGAATGATCTTGACCTGATTCTTTCGCCCAAGTGCTTATTTTTCTGTCCTGAACCTTCCCATAAATTTCTATCTTCCCACACTTTCAAATTCACACCTGCTAAAAATAACAGTTGAGCAGAAAAGGAAAAAAATAGTTTTGAAAGTTGGGGACTCTTATTCGACGAAAAGGGTATCCAGAAATGCAAAAAAAATCTACAAAAAGAAAAAAAAAGGAACATAAATCAAAATCATATTTTTGGGTGATGTAAGATTGCCCTCACACCACTGCATGCTCTTGCATCAAACACCCGGGGTAATTTAAGAAGTGACCCTGTCACGTCTTAGATGGTTGAGGGAAACCAAAACAGTCAACCTCTACCTTAGACAGCCAGGATGAATCTTCCATATGCCTTCCTCTCCACTTCACCAGATATTCTTCATACCGCCTGTTTCTGGTACTCCTTCCCACATGGCTATCCAGGATCTCTTCAATCTCCTTTTCTGAAGTAGGTGTTGGAATGCGACACTATTCCATTGTTGGTACTTCTTCTACACCACCTTCATGATACTTTGTCAAATCTAAAATATTGAACATAGGGGAAATGTTGACTCCATCCGACAACTCTACCTCATATGCATTCCCTGATTCATGTCTCTTCAAAATTTTATAGGGACCGAACTTCTTCATCTTCAATTTGTTATAGGTTTCCACTAGAAACCTTTCTTTCCTCAAGTGGGCCATCACTTCATCACCAATCTGAAACTCCTTATACCTCCTCTTCTAATCTTCCTTAGCCTTATACTACATATTCATCTTGTTAATATGTTCTCTTACCTTCTCATGTATATTCTTGATGTGTTCTGCAAAGTCTTCAACTTCAACTCTTGTCTTCTTCTCTTGGTCCATCTTCCTTAGTTCTGGAGCAGTTTAGGGACTACCTCCATACACAATTTGCAATGGTGATCTTCCCATACTCCGGTTGACAGAATTGTTGTAAGAAAATTCTACCTGGGGTAAGATCAAGTCCCATCCCTTGTGTTTATCTCCTACCAAGCATCTCAGTAGGTTACCTAGACTTTTGTTCACAACCTCAGTCTTCCCATCAATTTGTGGATGGTGTACAGAACTGAAATTCAACTCTATCTTCAACTTTTTCCACAAGGTCCTCCAAAAGTACCCAACAAATTTTATGTCACAATATGAGACTATACTCTTTGGCAGACCATGTAGCCTCACCACCTCTCTAAAGAACAAATCAACAATGTGGACTACATCATGGGTTTTCTAGAATGGGATGAAATGTGCCATCTTCGAAAACCTGTCAACTACCACAAATACTGAATCATTCCCTCTTTGTGTCCTTGGAAAACCAAGAACAAAGTCCATATTTATATCTTCCCAAGGCCTCTCTGGTACAAGTAAGGGCTTATACAACCCTGTATTCTGGCTCACTCCATTAGCTATTTGACACACCCTGCAACTCTGCACAAACTTCCTCACATCCTGTGACAACTGTATCCAATAATAATGCTCACTGATAATGGCAATATTCTTATCCCGACCAAATTTTCCTACCATTATTCTAGTGTGCTTCTCCTTTTTTAGGTTCTCCCTCATGGAACTCCTCAGAATACACAATTGAATTCCCTTAAACAACATGCCATCCCAGATTATGAAATCCAACCACTTCATCCTGTCAACTGTAACAGGCTCCTTGCAAGCTTTGCAAGCTTCTGCAAAATCATGATCTTCAGGACACAATGTCTTGAGTTCATTGAACGCAACCACTTCAATCTGCATCTTTGTCAACAATGTTTGCCTCCTACTTAAGGCATCTGCAACCCTATTCGACTTCCCACTCCTATGCTTTAAAACAAAGGTATAAATTTGTAAAAACTCTACCCATTTCATATGCCTCTGATTTAATTTTCCTTGACTATTCAGATATTGTAATGCCTGATGATTAGTAAATAGAACAAATTCCTTCGGTAACAAATAATGTCTCCATTTCTTTAATGCTTGAACTATTGCATAAAATTATTGATCATATACAAAGTACTTTCTCTTTGCATCATTTAACTTTTCACTGAAATAGGCAATGGGTTTACCTTCTTGGCTCATCACTGCTCCAATGGCCAACCATTGGCATCACAATCCACCTGAAACACCTTATTGAAATTTGGGAGGGCTAAAATTGGTTGCTCTATCACCTTCTACTTCAATAGGTCAAAACTCCTTGCTGCTCTAGTGCTCCACTTGAACTCTTTTCTATCCCCTCTCATTGTTTCAGTCAAGGGTGCACAAATACTACTGAAGTTTCTAGTGAACTTTCTGTAAAAAATGGCCAAACCATGGAAATATCTCACCTCAGTAATAGTTCTTGGGGTAGGCCATTCTAGAATAGCCTTCACCTTCTCTGAGTCCATCTTGAGACCTTCTGCTGAGACAACAAACCCCAAGTACACTAACTCCTTCACAAAACTACACTTCTTCAGATTAATAAAAAAATTCTCTTCTCTCAACTTCTCAAAAGCTCTATGAATATGCATTAAATGCTCATCCAAAGTCTTACTGAAAATCAAAATATCATCTAGATATACAATATCAAAACTTCCCAGAAATTTTTTCAATACCTTAGTCATGAGCCGCATGAATGTGCTCGGTGCATTGGTTATCCCAAAGGGCATGACTAACCACTTGTGTAGGCCCTCTTTGGTCTTGAAGGTAGTATTCCATTCATCTCCCTCATGAATCAGGATCTGGTGATATCGACTTTTCAAATCAATCTTTGTGAAGTACTGTACTCCACTTATACAGTCCATCAGGTCATCAATCCTTGGCAAGGGAAATCTATACTTGATAGTTATCTTGTTGATGCTCTAGGAGTCTATAGACATCCTCCACTCCCCATCCTTCTTTGGTGCTAGTACTATAGGTACTGCACCTACGCTTAGACTCTCTCGAACCAAACCCTTTCTCAACAACTCTTGAACTTGTCTGTTCAATTCCTCATTTTCTAAAGTAGCCATTCTATGAGCTTCCTTATTTGGAAAACTGGCCGTAGGGATCAAGTAAATCTAATAAATGATCTTACTCATTAGTGGTAAACCCTCAGATACGTTATCAGAAATAATCTCCTGAAACTCATCCAATAGTCCAAAAACTTCTACTGGCACCTTCTCACTATCTTCCTTCTCCATTCTAGGAATCAATGCATAACACATACGCTCATGCTTCATGCCTTCTAAAAATTTCCTTCCATCGACAAAAGAAATTCTAGCACTACGGCATACCTTTTCTTCATCCTTCTTCAGGGGTTTCAACTTATGGAAGACTCCATCCTTCATCAGGGAATAAGTGTTTAAATGGCCATCATGTAAAACTTGCCTATCGAATTGCCACGACCTCCCCAACAACATGTGACATGCATCCATAGGGATAATATCACATAGTACGTCATCACGATAGCTTCTGATCTTGAACTTCACCAGGCTTTGCTCATTGACCAAAAATTTGTGGTCTTTCTGCAACTGGGCAATCTGATATGGATGTGGATGCCTTTCCAATTTTAGCTTCAACTTTGTAACCATCTCTTTAGATACCAGATTATTGGTGTTCTCACTGTTAATAATGACATCATAGCATGTCTTCACACTTGCACCTTGTGCGGAGTAGATTCTTCCTCTGTTCTGACTCCTTCTCTTCAGTCACCAGGGATCTTCTAACCACTAGGGCTTCTCCCCTTTCAGCATCATCTGAATGCTTAGATTGAGCCTCCTCATCTGCATGTGCAACCCTTCCACAACCTTCTAGCCTTCTGTCTGTCCTTCCTTGGTGTTGTGGACATTCATAGGCTCGATGCCCTTCTTCACCACAATGGAAACAAGTTCCTTTGAAAGCACCTCTTCTGAGTCCTGGCCCAGATCTTCCTCGTCTTCTACCTCTTTGATCACCACTATTTTGATCACGAGGGTGGTAGAAGTTATCATTCTTCTGGCTTCGATTGGTACCCACATCTTCATTTTTCTTTTCATCCTCATTTCGGCTTCTAGAAGATCTTACACTACCCCTTCCACTTTGACCTCCTCATTCTTTTTACTTGCTGTCAAATCTTTTGTTTAGTTTCTCCTCAACTTTCAGAGAAAACTGGTACACATCCTTAATGGTGGTCATTCTAACTAGGCTTAGCTCCTCTTGAATGCTCGATCGTAACCCATTAAGATAACGGGCTACCTTCTCCCTGTTGGCTTCTGCATGGCCCGTTCTAATGATCATCTTGTGAAAATATTCTATGTATTCTTTCATAGATCTAATTCCTTGCTTCAACCCTTGAAATTTCTTTCACAAATCTAACTCATAGTTCACTGGTATGAACTGCTTCTTCAGTTTCTCCACCATGCGATCCCAATTGTTGATCTTTCCTTTTCCTCTTCAATTTCTCTCCAAATGGACCTCTTTCCACCAGATATTGGCATGCCCCTTGAGCTTCATTTTTGTAAACTTAACTCAATTTGGGTCCTCTACTTCTTCATACTCAAAATACTCTTCTAACTCGTTGATCCAGTCGATCAACTCTTCTGGGTTCAAACTTATGGAATAACTGGGGACTTCTATTCTAGGTCTTTTTTCGATCTTTGAAATGGCCCTAATCAATCACATTTGGTCTTGGTCAATTGCTTCTTCTTCCTCTTCTACATCTGTATCTTCCACCTCTTCTTCATCTTCACTTTCTCCTCTCCTTCTCGGGTTTAGCCCTCTACTCATTTGTTCCTGCAATGCATCAATTTATCTCTAGAGGGCTCTAAAACCCTCGGCCACTAATGGATCTCTTCCACCAACATTTTTGTCACCACTACCACCTTTGGCACCACCATGCTTCAGACATCACTCTTGGAGGCATCTTGAATACCTTGAACCCATAAACATAGTCCTGGTGTGAATTGCCTCACAATTGGTGATCTATCCACATGCTCAAGAAAACTTGCTCTGATACTACCTGACGAGGGAGCAAACTCAAGACACAAAAAATAAAGCACACAACTAGAAAAAATTATTATTCTTCAATAATAAAAATATTACATGCAAAGGATCCCAAATCCTCAAGCTCTGTGATACATGCAAGCTACAAAAGTTTCAGAAAAATTACAAAAATTACAAAAAAATCCCCTTTTTGCAGCATGTGAACTCTTTCCCCCAAAAAGCTACCCAAAAATTAGAAACTAGCCCATAAATAGTCCATTTTCTGGTTTGGAGCCAAAAAAAACATTCGAGTTATGAGTTTTGGTGGTTTGGCACCAAAATTACAATTTGAAATTCAAAAATTGAGTCCTAATTCAAAAATTGACAATTTTCGAAAATTTGGCCAACTTCGGGAAGCCATAACTTTTGATCCGAGACTCCGTTTTTCAAACCGTTTGCACTATCAGAAAGGTCTCAGAGTGAAGAATGTGCTAAGAACCCATCCATTGGTTATGATGAATATTTGGCCTGTACGAGACCGTTTAGTGCCTCAAACTAGATTCAGAAGGTTTTTCAGGGAAAAAAATAGAAACTGAAACTTGAATAACTTTCAAACCGTGAATGATCTTGACCTAATTCTTTCGCCAAAGTGCTTATTTTTCTGTCCTAAACCTTCCAATAAATTTCTATCTTCCCATGCCTTTAAATTCACACCTTATAAAAATAGCAATTGAGTAGAAAAAGTAGAAAAATAGTTTTGAAAGTTGGGAACTCATATTCGACGAAAAGGGTATCTAAAAATGCAAAAACATCTAAAAAAACCAAACAAAATGAATATAAATGGAAAGCATGTTTTTGGGTGATGTAAGATTTCTCACACACCACTAGATGCTCCTACATCATGTCCACTGGGACTCATACACTAGTACAGGTGATTTAGTCCTAGACTAGGGTTTTGTGCCAAAACTAGAATCTAACAGTGTATGATTTCAAACAACTAAAATTTGGAAAATATGTTATACTGAGATTAGACCTAGAAACAAAGTGTGGAAAGAAGAGTAGAGATTAGAGGCCTGATTCAGATCTTGACCCTTTGAAAAAGTGGGACTGATACAACACTACAAGCCAACATCAAATCCTAGAAAATGAGTGAAATAACCTTGTATTTATACCTGTTTATGCCAAATTTCCCAAAATTACAACACTACAAGCTGATATCAAATCTAGGAAGATAAAATATCACCAAAAATTACATTTAAATTTGATTTTGGGCCACACGAGACTCATATGCTAGAAGTGGCGTATGAGTCCCATTAGGCTTAACTATGGGACATATTTTTCAAAAATGCTTAGAATGATGTAAAATCAAGATCAACGCCCCAAAACTTAAGTTTGACTCATATGTCAAAGATGGCATATGAGTCCCATATCACTAAATTTGGGCCGCATAATCCAAAAACACGTAAATTATGATTAGATGGTTTATGTTGAGATTATCCTCAAAAATTTGAATTAATTAATGCTTGTGGATGCAAAATAAGTCTAATTAAGGCATAAAGAAGCCCAATTATTTAATGAAGTCCTAGATTAGCATGAAAGTGTGGTACAACACTTTACAACACCCAAAATAAGGTATCATCAAGTTTATTTAGTTTACAAGGGTCCTAAACTTAATGTGAAGGTGCAAATAAATACACTTTACAACATTAAATTGCAAAATTAGGTCTATTTAACTTAGTAGGGCCCTAAATTCAATGTGAATGTAGAAAATACATTAAACACTAGATCAAGGTGAAATTAGGTCCATTTTAATGTTAACCATTCCCAGATTAAGTAAGGAAGAGGGATACTTTTTCCGTTGCCACACAAAATATTGTAGTTAGATTATTAGTAGCATATTTGAATTGAATGGATTTACAATGGATCAGAGGGTTAGGAGTAATCTTAATCAGAACTTTGGATCAACTAGGTGAGCTACTATGCAAGTAATTTGAAGATAAATCGGTCCATGTACCATTGGTTGATCAGTTGACTACAATCGAGAGAGATGCCCATGAGAACATGGTTGATTTCAAAAAATATTTTCAAACGACTTGGGATAGAATCCCACAAATGGAAAGACCCTTTTCTAAACATGTATTTTTATATTCCTTGAGGGCTTTACATAGTGATATTTTAGTCATGATACAATCTATGGATGGGAGGACAATTCTAGGTACTTTTGAGATAGAAATTTAAGGACATACAATAATCTCATTCAGGGGGGTAGAATGGCCCCAAGACTTCCTATGTCTATCTTCCATAAAATAAAACTGGTAATTCTTATGCAAATACCCCCCATAGTTGGTGTAATTCTTATTCCAACAATAAATAATTATTCATTAGCATTATAAAAGGTTTTCCCAACACCATCATTTAAACTCTAAGAGATAAAAGGCCTCCAATTTTTTGGTAAGGAAATTGTGAACCTTAAGAGGCAAAAAAACCAAATTATAGACCTTATCAAGCCTATTACCAAACTCAATATTAGCCAAATTAGTCAAGCAAGCCTCCATATCAACCCAACATGGCTAAGGAAAAATAAGAAAATCTTAACCTAAGGCCTTATCAAGCATATAATCATAACACTATTGTTATCACTTAGAAGTGCACCCTTGCTGAGTTGCAAAACCTAGCCTACTAGTGAAACATGAGATCTTTTCTAGGATGTGGGTCACCTAAAATGGAAAAGATCCTCCAAAGAAGGTTGGTTCCCTTGGTACTCTCTTATCATAACTTAGACTACTATTTCTACTGGTGAAAATGGATAGAAAGATAACATGAATTGAACCTAACTATGTGTGTGATGAATCAAAAATTTTTGCATAGACTTTGAACTATTGTTTCGACATAAAACTAATCAGTAACTTAGCTTTTTGTGTACAACATTACTGTTTGAAATATCTATGAATTGGTATTTTATTGAAAGGCCTATGTTTTTTTATAATTTTAGAAGGAAGAAATGTAGAGTTCTTCATAATTAAATCTTGTTTATGCAATGAAACAAGCAATAACCTACACAAATATACCTTTTTTTATTTAAAAAATGATGGAAATGAGACATTCATCCAAGCATTTGCATATGAAAATCACAAAAAGTGCCATAAATTTCCTCACATACATAACATGAACATAAATTTTGAAGGCCAAAAATGCTCAATTTTAATGATAGAAGGTGATATTTGTAGCAAAATAAGTTTGGAATATGTATCTTTTCCTGAAAATATGTTACAAAAGTGCTCCTAGTTGATGTGACTAAGAAAAAGTATGAGTTACAATGTTATTTATTTTTTGTTAGATCTCACAGACAAGAAATAACTAAGTAAAAAGGCTAGCCTAGGGGTCCTATATCTTATCCCAAGCATAGGAGAGCATATAGGGACTAATTTTGACTGAGTTATAATACTAAAAAATAGGCCAACCTCCTTTGCATGCCCAAGAACTTTACTTGTTTGACTTGGTCTCTTCCAACTCCTTGAAGTGTGATCCAATTGGTTATATGAGGCTCCTATATCTTTGGAATAAGTTTGAACTACCCCTAGATGTTCTCAAACTTCCCTTGAGATACTCCACCTATTGTCCTTGTCACCATATTGACCCAAACTGATCAACTGCTAGAACTTATATTTCCTAATCTTTAAGTTATGTGTAATAAATCCTTGAAATTGTCAAAGCCATCTTAGGGGCATAAGAGATTATGAAGGAAATGAAATCAACACGTTTTTATAGCATTGAAAATTGTACTCCCTTGCAGGTGATAGTACAATTTCATGCTTAATCTAGACCTTTTTTAGTGTTCCTAACAAGGCCCTAATCTCCTAAATTATGAATTTTGAGGCTTATTTTATTATTTTTTGATAAATTGTAAGAATTGAAAAAATATAAGTGAATCAATGGGAATAGGGGGCTCTATCTTTTTAGGAGATGGAACACTAGGGTTAGGACCTATTCCATTTAGTTTCACTCAAGGAAACCCCTAGAGATCTTAATCAAAGGATGTAATCAAGGAAAGAGGTCTAGAATAGGGTGTCCTAGGGTCTAATTAGAGACTAAAGAGGGGTTCACCACCAAGCTAGGGCTTGGAAAGACTAGCAATATGCAATATCTAATAATTAAACCTAAAGATATGCAAACTTTAAATAGATGACCTAGAAATGAATGTAAAATAGAATAGAAAGATGGAAAACTACATAGGGGCACCTAGAAAACTGTAGCCACTTTATTAAAGACCTAAAATGTTGAATATGCAAAATTTAATGTTAAATGGGACTCATACACCAATCTAGGCAATTTAGTCCCATATTAGGGTTTCTAGGCGAGAACAAGAATTTGGAAATGCTCATCAAGGATCTTCAGAAATTTAGAAAATCTCATGTAGTGGGATTTGTACGCCACTTCTAGTGTATCAGTCCCATTCTACTTTTTTGAAAAATCAAATTCTAGATCCGCTCTCCAATCTCTAATTTGTTCCTTCAACCTGATTTTTAGATTTGAACCTGTAAAAATCCTTGCAAAATAGAGTAGAGTATTGTTTTTCTTATGGGGGCTTTTCCTTGGTCAAACCCATAGTTTTGTAGTTAAACCTTGATAGAAACAATGAATCTTGAATGTAAATGTGAACAAATACCCTAAACTTAAGTGTATCTAAGATTAAGAAATCTAAAATACAATGCAACCCTATTCTAATGTGCTATAATGAGATGCATGAATAAAGCATAAATATGAATGACTCACTTTGGGGGATTCTTAACCACCCTAATAAGCCATAATATGATATGTACCTTCCTTAGGCTAAAAGTAGAGTGATAATAGAGGATGGAATCACTTAGGAAACAAGTCATTGGGCTTGGCTTGATGGTTAATTGCATCTCCCCAACCTAGGATCCATCATGATTCACCATAGGCAACCATAATCAGTTTTAAAAAATGCTAGATATTGAATGAAAGTGAGCTTGAAGACCTACAAAAACACTATAATGCTACTCCAAGACTTCAAATTTTCTTGCTGCTTTCTCTTGAATGCTTTTGTGAAAGAATGCTTGAGTGCTTGTGAATGGTTAGATCTTGAAATTGCTCTCCTAGATTGAAAATAATGACTTAGAAGCTTGTTTATTTAGGCAATACACCTAATTTATCATTGTTTAGATCTGAAAAGCCAACATCAACAAAAATTTTGAATTAGAAACTTGAATTTCTTACTCAAACCCTAAAAAATAGGCCACACAAGACTCATACGCCACTTGTGGTGTATGGGTCCCACCTAGGGGGACTCATACACTCAAGGTGGCATATGAGTCCCACCCTAGATTTTTGGGGTTGGTCAATGTTATTGGAAAAATTGATACTTTTGTTGATTTTGTTAGGATTTTAGCTAAAATAAGCCTCAAGATATGAAATAAAGGGTCTTAGGGGACTATTAATGATGATTTTAAGGGTATTTAATGCAAGGGTATCAAAATAGGTCCAAATTAGGCAAGAAATTGTACCATCTCCAAGAAGGGAGTACAATTTTCATTTTCACATTTATCCCCTACTTTAGTGCCCATATGACTCTACGTGTACATATGAAAGCTAAAGGAATTCAAACAATAAACTTCATTTCATAAAAGGATACTCATATGGTTTCATATAAGAGAATGAAGCCCCCACTATAGCTATCTGCAAAACCACATGTTAGGAACTACATCTTGCAACATCAATTTTGTTAGTCACTCAAAAAATCCTCTTATTTATCTTCTTCTAGAAATCAAATTCGAGGGTAGTTGTATGCCCCCCTTAATTCCGCTTGCTTTATGAAGGTGGAATTAAGGTAGCGGTCAAATCACATTAAATTGGATAAGTAGTGTCATATGGTATTTCCAAGTACCATACCACTTAATGATAGAAATATGATGAGGATGAGAGCGAAATCATGATTTCAATGCAACAAACATAAAAAACGGAGTGCACTAGCCCCTGATATACTAGTTTGAATGAAAAAGTACTTTTTAACCCTAATATAGTAAGAACCTAATTTTAACATATATAAGCGAAAAAAATGAAGTAACTTGAACTAATTTTATCTTTTACCTTCTTGTATCTTGACTTTGTTGGAAAGTGATTGAAGATGTTGAGCCGACAAGAGTACATGCCTCCAAGACTCAAGGTCCTACAAGAGGAGGTAGTTTGAGGCGAGTTGTAACATTAGGTGAGTTTATTTTTTTGTATCTTAGCTTTGTCCTTACACATTTATTTTATGTTGTTACACATTTCTAGGCTGATTTAGGACCTTGGAAGAAAATTTTGCAAAGCATCCCCTTTTTTTGTGAAGTGTCCCTTTTTTTTTGCCAAGTGTCCCATTTTTTTTGTAAAGTGTCCCATTTCTTCACAAAGTGTCCCAAATAGGGAATAAAGTGTCTAGAACCATTATAAAAGTATCCTAGAACAAATTTAGCACACTTTTTGATTGTTTATGTATAGATTTAAGATTTTAGAATGCTTATAAGACATTTTTTTGCATTTTTGTTAGATTCCACCTCGATCATGAAAAACATCTTGTTGGAAAAAAATTCCATCACCTACAAGACCTAATATCAACTTTAATAGATCCAGACACTCATACTTTATAGATAATTGGATTATATTGTGTGTACCTCATGCCTCCCAGGAGGTACCATTGATGAGCTTAAAATATGCTCATAATTTGGATGTTATGATAAACTTTTAATGTATTTACTTTTGTTATTTCATGGTTGTTTAAACTTTGTTGAAATATTTTATGGGGATATCCTGTAGCATAATACTTTCATATTCCTGCAGCTCATTGTGTTGACTTGATTGCATTTATTGCCCGTTGACTCCCTAAAATGGTTGGTATATCATATACAATTTTTGAATGATGAAGTAGATTTAAAATGTGTGATTAATGAATAGATATCGTGTATATGCCATGTGCCTTTTCTTTTGCACCCATTACCTTTTGTTTCACAGGTTGTTGAAGAATGATCGAGTCAAGTGTAGCCAATCTCGGCCTTGCAGTAAAGCCCATTTCCCGCACGTCTTCGAGGAAGCTCCGGTGAAGACTCTTTGACCGAAACCATGGGAAAGAATTTTAATGACAGTCAATCTGGAAAGAGTGGAGGGCTACATTCTCTCTGGATCGGGTTGAGCACATAAATTCATTTATGAAGTTTGTTCCTTGATTCTGGGATACACTTTACTTCCACGTCTTTCTTTGATAGAGTTAGTTAGTTAGTTGTTCTTCTGATTTAAAAATAAGATACTCCTCCTGCGCGAGGGAGTAGGGAGGATATGGATAGAGTGAGTAAGAGATGATAGATAGAAAAAGTTAGGAGCATAGTAATAGCAGATATCATGTAAGAGTCAGTATGATAATGAGAAACAAAATCTATATGATCAAAGACAGAGTTTGTTGTTAGTTTTCACATCAACAAAGTAATGTATACCATTCTATTTTCATGAATAAAGCTTGATGAAGTTCTGAGTTCAGCATCTGTGTAAGCAGTAGATGCTTGATAAGGGGGCCCACTTAGTAAGTATCTGTAGCTAGTTAGTTAGCTATTATTTTGTGTTGATCTTCAGTTAGCTTTCATCTTTGAAGTTTTTATACAAACTCAGTCTTGTACTGCTCCTGCAGCATAGAGAATCCATCCCTGTGCCTGTTCCTATAGCATAAGGCCAGTTTATGGTTTGTGCTTCAGTCATAGCTATTATGGTTTCTATTTTAATCAAAGCATAGTTGAGTTAAATAACTTTGCATTACCTTCCTATAGCGTGGATAGAATTCTTTTCTAGTATTTATTTATGCTAAGATTTGACCAAAACTAGTTCTTAGTGCATATATTTTGCCGCGCCATTTAAAGTATACGTCCCCTGGTTTGACAAGTAAATGAACGTCCATAGAGAGATATAAGTCACATGTTGGAATGTCCAATTCCCAGGAAAGGTCTTATTGTGATTTTCATATCCTTTTGTGGGCGCAACCATTTTTGGCGCCGTTGCTGGGGATGGCGTCTAGCTAAGAGTTTGTTAGAAGTCATTTTCAGCATTAGTTTAGTCTGTTAGTCAAAAATTTTCAAAATATTTCAAGCGACCACTCACTGTATTGCATGCATAGAAGAAGAAGAGACGCATTGGGAAGGTTCCTCCCTAGAAATTTGTTTATTGAACTACCATTTGACCCAACTGATAATGAACCTAAGGAAAATCCATTCACTCTATTATTCTAGCAACCAGACATGGCAAATAATCCACCTAATAATCCACATCCTGCATTTGAGTTTCCCATTGTTCCCCAACAAGATGCCGACAATCTTAAAAACATTCCCTCTTCCTTGCTTCCAAAGTTTTATGGCTTAGTTACGGAGGATCCAGAAACTTTTCTGTTTGAATTTGATGTCCTCTGTCGCAGTTATGACTACAACATAGATGCTCATAAACTGAAGTTATTTCCTTCCACCTTGAAGGAAGGAGCTCTCAGGTGGTTCATGAGTCTAGGAAGAGGTGTTGTAGATAGTTGGGTAGCCATGCAGATGAAATTCCTTGAAAAGTATAAGGAATATTGTAAGAGTGCCAGCAAAGGTGATGACATATTCTAAATTCAGTAGAAGGAGGATGAAAGTCTGGAAGATTATATTTCCAGGTTTTTGTTTTCACTAAAAAGGAACTCAAACCATACTCTCAACGAGGACTCTCAGAAACTACTTTTTCTAAGGGGAATCAGTGATGCCTGTATTGACGCCCTGGACCTGATGGGAGGAGGTGATATAACCCAGCTACCTTGGGATGATATAAAGAAAATATGTCTTAACTACTTTCGAGCAATAGTTAAGAAAGGTCGAGGTCATCATGCTACAGTGGGGAAGTCTTCTTCTGGTGGAGTTTCCTGGATGGAGATAACAAATTTGCTATCTAATTTCAAGCAGGACATCATTAATAATATGGCTACACAACTGGACACTATGCAAGCTCGGAAGGAACATGCAGAAGCTGAAGTAGTTTTGGCCGAGTTCTGTCCATACTGCAGACAGAAGAAGCGTGATTGCAAATGCAAGATGGTGGCTAATTTGGGAGCTAGGCAACTGCCTACTGACTTCAAACCAGTAGAAGGTGATGATGATCAAGTGTTCTTTGTTGTGCAAAGGAGGTCATGGGCCCAAAGACAAGGTATGCCTCAAGATCCTTTAACTTTTGGTAATCCTTATTCTAGCTATAATAACCAATAGCAACATGCATATGGACCACCACCACTTTGGAATCCACCTCAACCAAGTTGGCCTAATTATCAGGCCCCACAATGGCAATCTCCTCAAGGAAGTTGGCAGTAGCCACAAGGGCAATGGACCCCACCTTCAGGAAATTGGCAACAAAATCCTCAATGGAGAGGTCCTCAGCAATGGCAAAACCAGTTTCCTAGATTCTTGCAGCTTCCACAGCCACAACAATAGGCCCTCATGCCACCTCCTGCAACAACTGCCACAAATCCTGGCCTTCCAAAGCAAACGCCTATGCCTGCCCAGTCGTTGCCTAATCCCAATAATAAGCAATAGCAACAGCCACAACAAACTACATATCTTGCTGAAGCCAACCAATGTCAAGCTTATGCCTTAAACGTTAATGACATCCATCTGAGGTCTGGAACTACTTTACCTGCTCCCAAACCACCTCTGATTACTGAAATACCAGATTCTCCCCTTGAAGAATCTACTGCACCTACTGTTCCTACTTAGCATATGTCTATACCCGATACAGTTTCTACAGAACCTATTTTGTAGAGACAAGACAAACCACCTTTTCCTCAGAGGTTGCAAAGCACTGAATCTAAATCTATAGAAGAACCCACTTTTGACATTCTGGATTAGCTCAAAAATGTACAGATTCAAATTCTTTTATTTTAGGCTATTAAAGATGTTCCCATTTTTGGAAAAGCTATTAAAGAAGTCTATTTGAAGAAGCCTGGATGAAAGAAAAAGGATCCCCAAACAATTCATGTCTTAGAGAAATTGGCTGATATAATGTTGGGAAATACAGTCATTCCAAAGTATATTGATCCCGGAAGTCTTGTAGTGCAGATACACATAAATGGCCAAGTTGTAAAAAAAATTTGATTGACTTAGGTGCTACCATTAATGTCATGACAAAGCATACTATGGAATCCTTGAATATTTCAAACATTAGGTCTACACCCACAGTTTTGCAGCTTACAGACAGCTCCACAGTTAAACTTGATGGGATGGTGGAAGATGTAATTGTCACTCTTGAATCTTGGGAGTATCCTACTGATTTCACAATATTATCAGTTTAGGAAACTTTAGGAGGGTATCCAGTCATCCTTGGTAGACCATCGTTAGCAACTGCTGATATTTTTATAGGATGCCGTTCTGGAGATATGACCATTTCTGATGGACAGTCCACAAAGAAATTGGCCTTGTATCCACCTGCTAGACCTCAACCAAATTTGTCCCAACCTGTTTGGCTAGATGTGGGGGAAGAAACTAAAGAAGCCAATTCTTTGGCTCAATTAATGATGCTTCAAAATGATCCATTCTTACAACTTCAAAGTGAAGATGCTTTGCTTTTTCAAAATTTGCAATTTAACCCTGATACGGGTAGTTCATCTGATCCAAGTGGCATCCATCTACAATGTTTCCTGCAGCAACCAAATTCTGAGAACTCATCGTCTAAACTTCCTACAATTTTTCATAACTTGCTACCACAAGAGGTACAAACATTACCTGTAGATTCTATGAGTAATCTCACTAAGTAGATAGAATGTTCTCCAGATCATTGTTTGAATGTTAATAACAAGTTGTCACAGTCTCAAGAGGCTGACTTATTAAAAATGCTACAAGAATAGCATAAAGCTTTTGCATGGGAATATGGGGACATGCAAGGAATAGATCCTCGAGTTTGTACTCATAGGATATATATCAAAGAAGATTGTTTACTAGTTAGACAACCTCAAAGAAGAGTAAATCCAGCACTTAGAGAAATAGTGAAAAATGAACTTCAAAAGTTGCTTGATGCTGGTTTTATTTACCCAATCTCTGACAGCCAATGGGTTTCTCAATTAGTCATTGTCCCCAAGAAAGGAGGAAAATGGAGAGTGTGTGTAGATTACAGGGAGTTGAACAATGCCACTAAAAATGATCATTTTCCACTACCTTTTGTAGACCAAGTACTAGACACACTGTCTGGCAAAAAATATTTTTCTTTTTTGGACGGTTACAGCGGGTACAATCAAATAAAAATAGCCCCTGAAGATCAAGATAAGATCACTTTTACCTGTCCATGGGGAACATTTTCTTATTCAGTCTTGCCTTTTGGTCTATGCAATGCACCAGCAACATTTCAGAAAGCAGTAATTAGTATCTTTGCTGATATATCTCATGAACGTATGGAGATTTATATGGATGATTTCACTACCTATGGAGTCACATTTGAAGAAGCACTGCTGAATTTAGAAAAGGTATTGAAAAGGTGTAGAGAGAAAAATTTGTCTCTAAACAGTGAGAAGTGTTTTCTAATGATGGAAGAAGGTATTGTTCTAGGTCATCATATTTCAAAGAATGGAATTCAGGTTGACCCTACTAAAATTGCAGTAATTCAGAATTTACAAACTCCTGCAAAAAAAAAGATGTTAGAAGTTTTCTTGGTCATGCAGGGTATTATAGAAGGTTTATAAAAGACTTCAGTAAAATTGCCAGCCCACTTTATTCCTTGCTAACAAAGGATTCCCAATTTGAGTGGACAAAGGCCTGTGAAAAATCTTTTCTGCAACTAAAGGACTTGCTTACTAAAGCCCCTGTTCTTCAAGGACCAAAATGGAATTTTTCTTTTCACATACATGCTGATGCATCTGATTTTGGTATAGGAGAAGTTTTAAGTCAAAAAGAAAATTCAATTGAGCATGCTATCTACTTTATCAGCAAAAACCTTCAATGTCCTGAGCTCAACTATACTGTTACAGAAAAGGAATTGCTTGCAGTAGTGTATGCCTTGAATAAATTTAGGCATTATGTCACAGGTTATCAGATATTCATTCATACTGACCATGCAGCAATCAAGTACCTGATGAAAAAACCTGCCATTTTTGGTAGATTGGCACAATGGCTCCTATTGTTACAAGAATTTGATATCACAATCATTGACAAACCAGGAAGAGCTAATGTTGTAGCTGACTTTTTATCAAGACTTCAATCAGTTGCACCTGATGAACATGAAGTTATTGATGATAGGTTTCCTGATGAACACTTGTTCTCTATTGTTGCACAAACTCCATGGTATGCAGACATTGCCAATTACCTAGTAGCAAACAGAATACCAGCTCACTTTTCCCCAAAAGAAAAGAAGTTGTTTCAATAGAGAAAAGTTTTAACTTTTCCTGGATTGCAAATTGTCTGTTCTATACTGGACCTGATCAAGTAATACGAAGATGTGTAAGAGAAGATAAGACTTATGATATCTTGCATGCTTGCCATGATGAACCATGTGGGGGACATTTTGCAGCAAAAAGAACAGCAATGAAGGTTCTTACAATAGGGTACTACTGGCCAACACTACACAAGGACGCTGTAGCCTATACAAGGAAGTGTGACAGATGCCAGTGTATGGGAAGACCAACCAAGTCAAATGAAATGCCACTATATCCCTAGGTAATAGTCACTCATTTTGATAAATGGGGGATGGATTTTGTGGGACCAATTGATCCACCATCAAATGGAAAGTCATACATTCTACTTTGCACAGACTATGTAACAAAATGGGTCGAGGTAAAAGCTATGACTCATGCCCGAGATAACAAAGTTGTTGAATTTCTGTATGAACAAATTTTTACAACATTTGGAGTCCCCAAAGAGCTTGTAACTGATCAAGGAGCTCAGTTTACGTCAAATCTAATCACTGCACTAATGAATGATTATAAAATCAAACATAGGAAGTCTAGCCCCTATCATCCTCAAGCCAATGGTCAGGCGGAGGTAACAAACTAAGAAATTGAGGTGATCCTCACAAAGATAGTGCAGATCCATAGAAAAGAATGGAGCAATAGACTTCCTAAAGTATTTTGGGCTTACAGAACTACATGGAAGACAACAACTGGGTTTACACCTTTTGAGCTGCTTTATGGGAAAACAACTATGTTACCCATAGAATTTGAACATAAAATTTTGAGGATAGCTCTTGAAGTCGACATGGACTTATCTAAAGCATAGAAGGACCATCTCTTGCAGCTAAATTCTTTAGATGAAACGAGAAAATCCACCCTGCAGCACACAGAAGCAATCCAATAGCAAAGGAAGAAATGGCATGATCAGCACATCAAAACTAGGAAATTTTCTGCTAGTGATTGGGCTCTGTTATATAATTCCAGATATCAAGCAAACCAAGGTAAACTCACAACATGCTGGCTCGGCCCATATGAAGTTGAAAATGTGTTCGACAACGGAGCTGTGTAGTTGGTGACAATTGATCCGGTCCACTTCAAATTGCTAGTTAATGGCCACCAACTCCAACTGTACCATAAACCAGTCTCCAAGGAAGAATTCATGCAACAGTTTGTTCAAGTTCCTCCCGCTACTCTTCCTGCAGCCGAAGGCTCTCACCTTTCTCTTGCAGCGTTACCATAATTTTTGAAAAAGCATGCCCATAATAAAGGTTTTCTTTTTTTTAGGAAACCCCTTTTTCTCCATTTTCATTTATCGCCCCCATTCCACTTCTTTACCTTCCATCCATCCATCCCATCCATCCATTCCATTCGTACATTTCATCCACCCACGTCATCCATCCACTTCATCCATCCGCATCAACCTTAATTAAGCTATCTTTCCCACTTGTCAATTCATGCAGCGTCATCATCTTTCTTCACACGTATGTGCAATTATCAAAGGTACGCCATATCTTTTCTTATTGCATATTTGATTTATTTCATTCTATTTATTTACTGTTATGCATGTACCGGTCATTATTACCTGAATCTCTACCTATTCTTTAGTACATGTGATGACACATGTCATACTTTAAGTAGGGGGCGGGGTAATCCATCTTTTAAAACCTGTCTTTTCGCCGCTGCCATAACTGCACAAATAACTTGTCTTTAATACTTTTCTGGTACTTTCCAAATGTGATCACATGTCCTTCTTTATTGCATGTTTTTCTTGTAAACTATGATTAAGACTACTTGTTCAAAAAACTCATTTTTGGAAAAAGAAAGAAATGTGACGGCACGACAGAAGAAAAACCAGAGCAGAAAGGGAAATAAAGAATTTGAATCTTCAGCAAGGAATTGAGTTCAGCTAAAAAAACTGCAAATATGGGTAGTCAATTGGTGCGACATGAGCCTGTAGCTCATGAATTGTTACTGCAAAAGCTGCAGACAGTCCACACATTCAGCCTCTATGGATGGTTAAATTATTTCTTGAGCTTAAATGATTTTGATGAAGAGGCTGCTGGAGAATTTTTGAGAACCCTTTATGAAGGGGAAGCCACCGTATGGGGTCTAACAGTTGTTGCAATCGAAGACAGAATTGCTGAAGTAACCGGGCTCCCAGCCATTGGAGAAAACTTTTCTTTAGATGCTGCAACTGCAAGTGCTGAGTTTTCAATGCCTGTTGATGGACCTCTGGAAGTCTCCAAGCAGGGATGCAAGCGTGTGTCGTTGCCTCCTCCATATTCAGAGTATGCCACTTATATAATGAGGTATTTAACCTGTAAAGGCCATTTTTCCTACCTGCATTCTCATCATTTTAAATTATTAAGCCATATGAGGCATGGGTTAGTCATAAATGTTTGAAATTTCTTGTTAAAATTTTTAGAACAAAGTGCCTATGGAACTCAACAGGGGAAAGACAATTTTGTCACTCATCATGGCCTTATTAAACTATTGATTGAATGCTCTTTGAGAGACATCTCACCTCTCTCCTGGCAACAATTTGTTGCCCGAAAGAGTTTGAAAATACCACAACCCCTTATGGTACTTACCCCACGGCCTCAGAGAAAGAAGAAAGAAATTGCATCTACTAGTGGAACAAGGCAAGGGTCATCTACTCCTGTAGCACCTAGTCCTACAGCTTTTGCACCTGAATCCTCTGCTAGGGTACAAACTAGGTCTGCCACTAGGAGAGAGAAAGGAAAAACAAAGGCAGAAGGGTCCCCTGAATTAGATCCTCGTTCTCAGAAAAGATAATGCTCCTCTCTTGCAGCACCTTCCCCTGTAGCCATTTCTCCTACAACAACACCTGTTGCTATTACTAGTTCACCGTCATCCTCTGGTAGGGCAGAGCCCTCTGAACAAACAAGAAAAAGAAAAAGAAAAGCTACCGAAACCTCCTACAGCCGCATCTGTGCCAAGAAGGGTTTCCATAAGGAACAATCTAAGACCTCCCCTGCTTCACTGCAACCTGAGGTGATTGTAATTTTAGAAGGGTCTGTTGAATCTAAATTTAATGTTTCTCAGAATGAGTCTGAGAATGCTGCTTAGAGTTCGTTCATTCCTGAAGAGGAACAAGTTGAGACAAAAGAAACATGGCACAATGAGCAAGGGTTACCAAATATTTATGATTTGGCTATGGCTACTATGCAATTTTTAGAGGAAGCACAGACTTCTCCACCACAGCAACAAGAAGAATTTATCTTGCAGCCTGAGCAAGAATAGATTGAACAATTGAATGTGCCTAGTGAAGTTGTATTTCACCCTGCAATTTGTAAAGCCATTGTTGTGTATAGGACATTTTTAATTGAGTTTCTGGAATATGTTAAAGCTAATTGGGAAGCAGTTACATTGCAATTTCCGTCACATTGCCCAAACTGACATGTAGCAAAGTCTATGGGAAGTAGAAAGGAAGAAATTGAAAAAGAAAATTGAAAGTCAGAAACAAGAAATTGTTGAATTGAAAGCAAAAATGGACAAAATGTTAAAAGTAACTGGTCAAATTATGGAATCTAGACCACCACCCAGAGTTTATGCTCTGTGCCTTAAAGAACAATTTTTATGGTTTCAATTGATGAGAATTTCCAGAAACCAAGACCCTATAATTCACACTACCAAAGAGTTTTATGAAGCATACTAATTAGCCCATAACTAGTTAAGGAATTCTCTATGTGAATTCTATTTGCAGGGCTTTTTAATACCATTTGAAATAGAATGGAATCCTCTTCCATATATTGGTGATATTCATTTGAGCGAATTTATGTCATGGGTAGCAAATGAGACAAATTATGGCAGGCAGTGGGAAACATATGAGGAAGTTGAGAAAACAGAGCATGTCCCATTACACTCTCAAAGTTCAAACCCACATGTAATGTTGAAAGATTGGTTTGCTTTGACATATGGTATTAATAATGTTTCAGCCAGAGAGAAAATATTTGATATTAGAAAGCAAGTATATGGTGAATTCCAGGCACAACAATATTCGTTTTGGAAATTAGCATATACCAGAAGTGAGAAAAGATGGGAGAGATTAACTGTTGGGTTAAGAAAATCAGAACCACATAGTCCCCTAAATTTTACAGCAGCTCTCAAACGAACTAGCAGATATATTCAATTGGGACTTCAAACAAGATTTGAACTGTGGCTGCCACTGACATTCAGACCCCCTGTGCTAATGTGGCCCCTCTATCCTCACTACGCTACAAATCTTAACAATGAATTAGAAGACCAAAGGTATGAAAGGTGTCGGGATTTCAAAGGATTTTATTATAAGTTTGGTAATCCATTCCAGAGTCATGCAACAACCACAGATTTCAGAGAAACCACCAGGAAAGTTAATGCTGGAGGACCAACATTGGGCTAAGTAGGGGGCAGTGATGAGCTTAAAATATGCTCATAATTTAGATGTTATGATAAACTTTTAATGTATTTACTTTTGTTATTTCATGGCTGTTTAAAATTTGTTGAAACCTTTTATGGGGATATCCTGTAGCATAATACTTTCATATTCCTGCAGCTCATTGTGTTGACTTGATTGCATTTATTGCCTGTTGACTCCCTAAAATGGCTGGTATATCGTATACAGTTTTTGAATGATTAAGTAGATTTAAAATGTGTGATTAATGAATAGATATCGTGTATATGCCATGCGCCTTTTCTTTTGCATCTGTTACCTTTTGTTTCGCAGGTTGTTGAAGAATGATCGAGTCAAGCGCAGCCGATCTCGGCCTTGCAGTAAAGCCCATTTCCTACACGTCTTTGAGGAAGCTTTGGTGAAGACTCTTTGACCGAAACCATGGGAAATAATTTTAATGACAGTCAATCTAGAAAGAGTGGAGCGCTATATTCTCTCTAGATCGGGTTGAGCACATAAATTCATTTATGAAGTTTGTTCCTTGATTCTGGGATACACTTTACTTCCACATCTTTCTTTGATAGAGTTAGTTAGTTAGTTGTTCTTCTGATTTAAAAATAAGATACTCCTCCTGCGCGAGGGAGTAGGGAGGATATGGATAGAGTGAGTAAGAGATGATAGATAGAAAAAGTTAGGAGAATAGTAATAGCAGATATCATGTAAGAGTCAGTATGATAATGAGAAACAAAATCTGTATGATCAAAGACAGAGTTTGTTGTTAGTTTTCACATCAACAAAGTAATGTATACCATTCTGTTTTCATGAATAAAGCTTGATGAAGTTCTGAGTTCAGCATCTGTGTAATCAATAGATGCTTGCTAAGGGGCCCCACTTAGTAAGTATCTGTAGCTAGTTAGTTAGCTGTTCTTTTCTGTTGATCTTCAGTTAGCTTTCATCTTTGAAGTTTTTATACAAACTCATTCTTGTACTGCTCCTGCAACATAGAGAATCCATCCCTGTGCCTGTTCCTGCAGCATAAGGCCAGTTTATGGTTTGTGCTTTAGTCGTAGCTGTTATGGTTTCTATTTTAATCAAAGCATAGTTGAGTTAAAGAACTTTTCATTACCTTCCTATAGCGTGGATAGAATTCTTTCCTAGTATTTATTTCTGCTAAGATTTGACCAAAACTAGTTCTTAGTGCATATATTTTTCCGCGCCATTTAAAGTATATGTCCCTTGGTTTGACAAGTAAATGAACGTCCATACAGAGATATAAGTCACCTGTTGGAATGTCCAATTCCCAGGAAAGGTCTTACTGTGATTTTCATATCCTTTTGTGGGCACGACGAACCATGATGTTATGTTGATGGCACTTGCTAAGAGATGGGATGTTGACACTTTCACATTTTGTCTACCTATCTAAAAAATGACGATCACTCTAGAAGATGTACATTGCATCCTTCGAGTTCCTATTCGAGGCTTTTCCAGCGATTGTACATACGTGGAGATGCAAGCATATACATGGTACTACTTGGGAGGACTAGTTCAAGAGGTCATGGGGCCACGTATTGATCTAGTGTGGCTACTCTATGCATGATCGCTAGTCTTGAGATGGATTATGATTTTCATAGTGGCATTGGTATTCATCCCTTATGGGCAAGGAGCACACCTAGATAGAAGTCTTGTTCATATGATTAGACAAATTGACCACCATAGGACTATATATGCTTGGGTCCATAGCATCCTTGCACATTTATATTATGATCTAGGGTAGTTTTCTTACCACGAGGTTGACAACATGGTACATTGTACGCTATTGCAAGTTTTATGCTTGGAGCATATCACATGCACTAGGCTGATGGGGTTTCCATCTATATTAGCCCTAGGATATCCACGCACATTTAGTTATGTACTGAGGCATTCATGGAAGTATGGGGATTTACACTTTTGGAGAGTTTGATTTAACTGGCTAGATTAGGAGGAGGTCCTTTGGAGATCATACTAGTTGATACCACAGCACGGCCAGATGATACTCAAAAATTGAGGAGGATGCAGAGGGATAGGTTTCTTCAAGGGAGGCATGATTATGTAATAAGACCATTCTACTATGATTATGTGATGCAATAGTTTGGTTAGATACAACTACCACCAATAGTATGCTCCTTTATAGGTGATCGGTGCAGAGTGCCTAGAGGCCAGGAGATACTAGGTGATTGTTAGTGGATGTTGTTAGATCCAGTAATTTAGAGGACACAAATCTTGACATGCTCCTAGTCTATGATGTTGATGACATCAGTGAAATTGATACATATGAGGAGTGGTGGAAGTACCATGACCAACTATTGTATTCCTGATGGATCAACCTATAGGCTTTGCAGGACCACTTCTAGAGTAGAGGGATGAGGAGGATATGATAGGTAAGTGTACAAGGCATAGGGCATCAGATCTATTTGTAGATGAGATAGATGATGATTATGAAAAGGGAGCATAACCTGATTAGGAGGGAGAGGAGGAGGAGGATGAGGAGGAGCATTTTATGAGTGAGGATAGTGATACGATAGATGAGGGTCCAGTTGCCCATGAGTGGGGAGATCCATCTCCCGCTCATGTTACTAGATCATACTTGACAACTGTGACATGTGCCAGTACTTATGAGCATGGAGAGGCTAGTACATACTCCATGCCTCTTGCATAGGATGAGGTTGTCTTTACATAGTTGACTAGGGATATAGCTGATGATATTTTATTTATTGCTATTCTGATGCTTATGTTCATGCTTATGCTCTTAATTTATATATATCATGATGTATACTGATTATATTTATGATATCTATCTTGAAAGGAATTTGTGAGATTTACATGATCTCTATTGATAGGTTGTTATAGAGATAGTTCCTCTACTAGTCTTCAATTAAGCTACCCATATCTAGACTATGTGACCCCACCCATCATGGAGCGGGACCCAGAGTTGTTCAAGCCATATGTCAGATTGAGAGTAGCATATGAGGGTGCTACGAGGTGTACTAACTGAGCTAAGGTTTCCTATGAGGAGATTTAATTGTCTCAAGGTCTTGAGGAGGTTGAGAGACTCCATGCAGAGGTAGCTAGGATATGTAGGCAAACATAGACCACATAGAGTGAGAGTGTCTAGAGGTTGTTGGATGGGAGACATAGCTGTTGGACAAGCACAGGGTCTACAATATGCTTTGGATGCTCTTATGAATTCATGATATGATCACATACTACCATCTCTCAATGGACTATATCTAGAAAGATGCAATCACTAGATCTGAGGGATCTAGTAGCCACATGCCACCTTAGCATTGTATACTTGATGGAATGTACTCAAAAATTTGATTATATATATTTATATAATCTTTGTTGGATTTGGTTGATTGTTTATGGTTAAATGGCAATGTGATTTATCAAATAATCTTTGTAAGATTATTAATAAATGTCTCCATGATTTTACAAGCTTTATGTGATAATTAAAATATTCTGATTAGATTGACAATTAGTATGTTAGATACACCTATGATCTAATTAAAGAACATTAATGCATATAAGGATCTAATTAACACAACACCTAAAGTAAACACTTAAAATTAATTTAAATAATTACTTTATTTAAATAATTGTCAAGAAGAAGCAATGTGAGAGTACGCAGGATATCATCTACTAACTCTAACACCACTACTCTATCATTCACACTATTCAAGAAGGTTAGACATGGTACCAATGCAGATGTGTGGCATTAATAGGTTCTTTAAGATGTGTACCATCCATTTTCGTTAGCATGTATGCTCCAAACCTAGAACTTTTGTTCACTTTGTAATGTCGTAACCAATTAGAGATGAATTTCCTTTTTTAGTTGGGGTGACATTGACATTACATTGACTCTCACATAACACAAAATCACCTTTATTGAATGATTGATGGATCACATTATCATTGTAACTACATTGATTTCTCCTATAGTAAGCTTGAAGGTGCTCAAGAGCATTATTGATATGTTCGTCAAGAATTTCAAGCTGATGTAATCATTGTTCCTTATAAGTATTATCATTAATAAGTCCTTGGAGAGAAATCCTTAATGTAGGAATCTCTAACTCCAAGAGAATTATTGCCTTGGTAACATAGATGAGGTTATAAGGGGTAGTCCCAATGGATAATCTAACATGCATGTGATAGGCTCATAATGCTTATGTTTTTTATGTGTGCCAATCCTTATTATGTTTGCTTATCATTTTCTTTAAGATTTTTTGAGGGTTTTATTAGTTGATTCAACTTGACCATTAGATTGCAAGTAGTAGGGTGTTGAAAAATGATGTTGAAAGTTAAATGTCTCTAAGAACTTCACGTCATTATTCTTAAATGGTGTCCCATTGTCTAAAATAGTGTGGAAGGAAGTCCAAAGTGAGCAATAATGTGTTCCAATATGAAATGACATATCACATTGGTAGTTGTTGAATGGAGGGGAATTAATTCTAACCATTTTGTGAAATAGCTTGTTGCAATGATTATGATCGATGGAGGAAGGTGGCGATATTTTTCCAATGAGATCCAAACCCCACACCGAAAAGGGCCAAATCAAAACCTGAGCATGAATTTTAGAGGTAGGAGCAATGTATATCAAATTGCTATGCTCTTGGAATTTGTGTCAATTCTTAACATGTGTAAAGTAGTCTTCTTCCATATGTCTCCAATAGTATCCTATGCAGATTAGATTTTGCACTAATGTTCTTCCTCTGAAATGACCTCCACAAGCACCTGCATGGGCTTGTTCAAGTGCTATGGGGATTTCAGATTGTTTAAGGTAGCTGAATAAGAGACCATCAAAGGACCTTTGATACAACACATTGGTGATAATTATATATTTAGACACAAGTTTTTGAAGGCATGCTCGAGTGTTCTTAGTTTTTGGCTCAAGAAAGGTACCTTCAAGTTTAGATCATTAAATACCAATGCACACCATTCACTAGAGTTTTCCATAGTTGTTGATAATACTTCTTCCATTTTATCTTCTATTGATGGTTTCATAACTGTATGCACAATAAATATGAAGTCTTTTGAAGGATCTTGAGGCGATATAAGGGAGGATACACTTGCCATTGCATACACATGTCGGTTATCTTTTCATGGGATGTTGTCAATGGTGTATGAATCAATTTTTTCTAGAAAAATCATTATGAGATCCTTGTATTTTGATAATTTTTTATATTTTTCTTGATAGGTTCCATTTTTTTTTTATGACTAATTGTGAATCACCTAATATCTTACTGTCTCAAGCTCCCCTAATTAAAGTGACACACAGTTCAATAAGGAATGGTTCATACTCTGTGGTGTTGTTTGTACATAGGAAGCGTAGTCGATAAGCCAAGGGAATAGGCTATCCCATAGGCAAGGTTATTATAACTCTTGCACTGGATCTAGTTCTACACTTAGATCTGTTGAAGTATAACTCTCATGTATTAGCTTCAATTGTCAACACATTATCATTACATAATTAGTCATCATCAAGTAATACAAAAGGAGATGGAGCATCAACTAATTGATTGGTCAAGGTTTTCCCCTTGATTTCTTTTTGTGAAACAAACATAAGGTCAAACTCAGTTAATAGCATAACCCACTAAGCTAAGTGACTTGATAAATCTATTTTAGTGAAAAGATGTTTTAAAGGATTGGATTTCATCATCACATGTATTTCAAAAATTAATATGTAATGTCTTAATTTACTAGTAGCAAATACAAGAGCCAAACATTGTTTCTCTATCATTGTGTATCGTTTCTCATAATCAAAAATGTTGCAAGAGCATGGGCCAATGTTGCTATATAGAGGATAAATGGTTTTTCTTGCATGAAAAGTTGTAGAATAGGTGGAGTAGCAAGATAATCTTTCAAACTCTCAAAAGCTTGTTTACAATCATTATTCCAATTAAATTTCATCTCTTTCTTAAAATGTGTAAAACATAACATTTGGTTTTTCAAGGGAGGCTACAAAATGATGGATGGCTTGAATTCTTCCTTGTAAAGTGTGCAATTAAGAAATATTTCTAGGAGGTGGCATGTTAACTATAGCATCAATTTTCTTTGTGTCCACCTCAATGCCTTTGTGAGATGTGATAAAACCTAAAAAATTCCACTATCTACACCAAAGACACTTTTCCAGATTTAATCTCATGTTATATTTTCTCATCTATTCAAATATTTTTTTAACGATATTCACATTGTCTTTTCAATTCAAAGATTTAGCAATAATATCATCAACATAATCTTCCAAAATCTTATGTATGTAATAGTGAAATATCAATGTCATAGCTCGTTGATATGTCACACCTAGATTCTTTAATCCAAAAGGAATGAATACCTAACAAAATGTTCCCAAAATTGTAGTAAATGATGTTTTATATTGATCTTGAGGAGATTTGATTATATCCCAAAAATCCATCCATGAATGACAATAAAGCATGTCCCACAGTCGAGTCCACTATCATGTCAATATTCAAAAGGGGGAAATCACATTTTAAAGAGGCTTTATTCAAATCACAAAATATTTTACACATCTTAATATGATTATCAAGTTTCGTGACTACAACAATAATTGAGATCCATGGAGAATATTCAATAGGTTGGATAAATCTATTATCAAGGATTTTTTCAATCGCAACCTTAACCAGTAAGGCTATCTTAGGATTCATCTTTTATATCTTTTGTTGTACCAATTTAGCATTTTTAACAAGAACTATGTTGTGCATCCCTATATTAGCATCAATTCTCGGCATATCCAAATAAGTCAAAGCGAAAAGTTTAGGAAAGTCATGAAGCAAAGTTACATGGACTTCTTGTTCATCTTCATCAAGGAACTTTCCTATCTTAATAAATTTCTCTTCATTGTTAATTTCCATCGGTATGTCAATTGTATCTCCCAAAGGAAGTGCACCTTGTTTCAAAAATATAGGGTTGTCTTCTTCACTATCCTTATCAATTTCATTACTTTCCTTTTCTCCATCTCTTTCCTTAGCACTAACCATAGCACATGTAACTCGTTTCTTTTTAGGAGTAGATGGTTTTTCCTAAAATCCTAACATTTCTTTCAAGGATTCATCATCTTCAAAGTATTTCCATGATGGTTTACAAGTCATATCAAGCAATTAAGGATGCTTCAAGATGAGAGTTGTTTTAGGATTATAATATGTGATGAAATTGATGTTCAATGAGGGTTTTTTGTTTGCTTATGTTATCTTGGAAGGACAAAATCCTAAACCACTTTTTGTTTCTTGCGTGTTAGGTTCTACAAGAACAAAGATTCCTTACTCTTTCTTTCCACATCCTTTTCTATTATAACCAAGTTGTTTCATAAGTTCATAACCTCTTCCATAAAGTCGAGCTCCATTTATTTCAGGTTTGATGGTTGTTGATAATCTATCTCATCAAAGTTTTTTGTATAGCTTGTGTATTCTTCTCTAGATTAGATGATGTAGATGCTTGTGATTTTTCTTTTGAATTCTACATTGACATCATCATTGGTTTCTTTTGTTTTTCATCTTCTGTTCTTGTGATTATGTATTCTCCCATAAATGAAGGCATGAACTCTAAGAACCCCAATAATCATCCAATAACTTCGCCACTATTTCAATATCTTGTTTTTATTCTTCCATAGGTTCTATGTTTGATGTTGGAATTAATGTGTTTAGAGGAATTTTCATTCCTTTTTCAACTTGTAAGCAACTTTCAGGCTTGGGGTCTATTTCAACTTGATATACCTTATTATTATAGGCACACTTCATTATATAATGAAGGGTTGAAGGCATTGCATGCATCTCATGAATCCAAGGTCACCCTAAAAGAAGATTGTATGAAATATTATCAAGCATAATATGAATGGGAGTTTGTAATGTAGCCTTTCCAACTATAATCTAGGTAAAGTAATTATACTAAGCAATTTATTTCCTACATTGTCAAATCCTTGAATTGATAATGAGTCAGGTTTATTTTTTTATTTTTCCACACCAAGTCTATCCAAAAGTATCACACTACACACATTAAGGGAGGAGCCATTGTCAACAAGGGTTATTTTTATTCCAAATCCATCATAGATAGCTATTATAATGAATGCATCATTTTTCTTTCTCATTTAGAAAAGAGATAGCTCATGTTTTTGATAAAGGAAAAAATGGGTTTTACAGGGACCCAAAACCACAAGTTTATAAAGAGTAAGAATAAGCATTAAAGTCACCATAGACAAAAAGGTTGCATCAAAATATAGCCCAAGAAACACAACAGCCACCAGCCCAAGGCCAACAAGGGCCACCAAAAAAAC
This sequence comes from Sequoia sempervirens, assembly GCA_007258455.2. NCBI lineage: Eukaryota > Viridiplantae > Streptophyta > Pinopsida > Cupressales > Cupressaceae > Sequoia > Sequoia sempervirens. The sequence goes on along the minus strand of VDFB02235031.1, from coordinate 35,753 downwards.
CCAAACAAAAAAATAGGAAGAAACCCCCAGCTAACCTAAGAACTTAAGAGTTTCAACAACCTCAGCTTTAATATTGTGCATTTCCTAAGTGCCCTTCTTCAGGACTTGAACCATTTGGGGTGTAGGAGGAGTCTTCCTCTTCATACTAGCTCTTGTCCACTTGGGAATACCAACATCCTCAGTATTGTTCTTGTCCTTAGCCACAACCAGATCCACAACTAGAGAACCCTAATATGAGTTCTCTAGTTTCTTAGACATTCCACTAATGATGATGGCATTATGTTTCACCATTCTATGATTATGCTCCATCATATTTCTCATAGTATTTTTCATTTTACCTATTTCATCTTCCAAAAATTTGAATTTTCCTTCATTATCCTCGACCTTCATTCTCATTCTATCCTCCTTCCTCCCGCATTCCGCAGTAATAAGAGAGCTAACTTTACCTTCCAAATCCTCTAGCTTCTCATTAAGGGCTCTATTTATGAGATTAAGGTCTTTAATTTCATGGAAGGCCCATTTCATTATTCTAAAGTAATCCACAACACCATTCCTAGAAATAGCCAGGATATCCCAGGGAAACTCACGGTCCAGTTTAAAATAGTGGTCCTCAAGGTTTAGGTCTCTAGGGAATTTCGGCCTATTTTCTCTATCCAAAGTAGGGAAGGATGAGTGAAATTTTTGGCTAGCAATAGGGGCCTCCGAAAAGTCATCCTAGGAATCCTCAGAGTAAGAGATCAATTTGTTAACACGGGACTCTTTTTGGGAGGGCTTGACACTCTGACCAAATTGGTTGGGGTTTTTAGCTTTTTGAACAAAGTAGCTGGGGTTTTTGGCAACACTAGGATTCTTGGGTAGGGGATTACCTACCAGGTTTTCTTACCAAAATTAGGGGTTAGGGGACTTTCAACATTCCACTCATGGTCAAGCTCCTTACCATCCTCTAAAACACTATCCTTAGTATCCTCATCATCTGATGGAGAAGCCAGGATAGTGTTGGATAAGGCTGACATATTTTGAAAGTGTTCATAAATAAGCCTAATAAGGCCAAAATGTAGAATAGGGTATTTCTTAGGATCCTTCTTATAATCTTCTAGGCTATCACTCATGGAGCAGTACAAATAATAAGGTAAATAAACCCTAACCTTGTGATGGAAATGGTTGAGCAAGGCGAAGTGGTAGCCATAAACATTGGTGAATCTACCATCAAAAGTAATATATTCCATGATGATTCTGAGCACCTTCCTCTATAGTGATTTAATCGTATCCACTTCAAAGTAGCTGTTGGAGACTTTTATCAGCTGTCTTTTCTTTCTCTTTCCTAGAAGAGATCACAACTTTTGCAAGGTGGTTTGAAGCATAGTGTGATAGTTAGGTGAATTTTGAATTAGGTCCCATAGGGATATCTTCGTGGGAGTATTCTTAAGTTGTTCAACAAGATCATACTCATTACCACTATTCAAAGGAAAATGAGGAGCGCTAGGTAAGATGGGGTTAGGAAAAGGTAAAGATGTAGTTGGTTGATTTGGTTGCGGATTGTTTCTAGTGTTATATATATGAGCAATGGTATTATAACTTTATTGTTGCAAAACATTGTTCTTAGGTGGTTCAAGGGTGAAAATGGGTTTGTTTTGAGTTTTAGATTTGTGTGTTCAGGTGGGTAAATGATAAGTTGAGGTTGAATCACGTTAAATTCTCTTGGTTTTGGTTTGTTTTAACAAGCCTTAGTGGATGAACATTGTGAGATGAAGTCCTCAAGGGCTTCATCTAACATGCCAAATTCATCTCTACTAAAAGGATTGAGGTAAAGAGATTTGAAATAGTCAAATAATTATGCTTTCTCCAAGTGGTTCATTTGTTTATAGGTGTTTTTGTTTTCTAATGAATGACATTGAATGTAATCTAATCTAATTGAACTATGAATTAATGTTGAAAATGAAAAGTACAATGATCTAATTCTATCCACAATTGAAACGAATGTAAATTATGCTAGATCTAATGAAATGAATGTAATAGAAACTTCTGCAAACTAAAACAACTAACTAACAATAGCAAATTGAAACATAGAAATAGAGAATTTAATGTTGTAAAATGCATTTTAAAATATGAAATGGGACCAAATCACCCAAAGGGGCATATGAGTCCCAATTAGGGTTTTCTAGGGATCTAAACAGTGAATAATAGTTAGCACAAAATACCTAGAAACCAGACAAAATCTCCTATATTGGGACTAAATTTGCACAAAGGGGTGTATGAGTCCCAGTTTAGGGTTTTTTCACTATTTTTAGAAAATTTTATGATTTCTATTTTGGGTGATGTCTAAGCTAAGTGAAAATGAAAATTTAGATAACATTCAATGATGTAAGATGCAAAAATGCAACTTATATGCACTTTCATTAATGTAAGATTTACAAACCCTAGAATGCCAATTAACTAAAGAAAAACCTAATGAAATGTTAGTGAAAGCTAGATCTAGGATGATGATGCACTCCATATTAGAAAATGAAATTTTCTAAATGTAGGTTCATCAAAATGAAACATTTGGGAATAGGGGGCTCAATATTTTTGGGAGATGGAACACTATGGTTAGGACCTATTCCACTTAGTTTCACTCAAGGAAATCCCTAGAGATCTTAATTCAAGGATGTAATGAAGGAAAGAGGTCTAGAATAGGGTGTCCTAGGGTTTGATTAGAGACTAAAGAGGGGTTCACCACCAAGCTAGGGCTTGGAAAGACTAGCAATGAATGAAAAATACAATAGATAGTTGGAAAAGTATAGAGGGGCACCTAGAAACTTGTAGCCACTTGATTGAAGACTTGAAATGTTGAATATACTAAATTTAATTTCAAATGGAACTCAGATGCTAGTTTGGGTGATTTAGTCCCATATTAGGGTTTCTGGGCATGAACAAGAATCTGGTAATGCTCATCAAGGATCTTCAAAAATTTATAAAATTTCCTACAATGGAACTCCTACGCCACTTCTGGCATATCAATCTCATTCTACTTTTTTGAAAAGTCAAAGTCCAGATCATCTTCTCTCCAATCTCTACTTTGTTCCTTCAACCTGATTTTTAGATTTGAACCTATAATAATCCCTACAAAATAGAGTAGAGTATTGATTTTCTTATGTGGGGTTTTCCTCAGTCAAACCCATAGTTTGGTAGTTAAAGGTCTTAATAGAAACAATGAATCTTGAATGTAAATGTGAACAAAAACCCTAACCTTAAGTGTATCTAAGATTAGGAAATCTAAAATGCAATGCAACCCTATTCTAATGTGCTAGAATGAGATGCATGAATGAAGTAGGAAGATGAATGACTCACTTTGGGGGATCCTTAACCACCTTAATAATCCATAATAGGACATGTACCTTCCATAGGATGAAAGTAGAGTGATAATGGAAGATGGAATCACAAAGGAAACAAGTTATTAGGCTTGGATTGATGGCTAGTTGCATCTCCCCAACCTAGAATCCATCATGATTCACCATAGGAAACCATAATAAATATTTGACAATGCTAGATATTGAATGAAAGTGAGATTGAAGACCTGCAACAAAACTATAATGATTCTCCAAGACTTCAACTTTGCTTGTTATTTTCTCTTGAATGCTTTTGTGAGAGAAAGCTTGAGTTCTTGTGAATGGTTAGATCTTGAAATTGCTCTCCTAGATTAAAAATAATGACTTAGAAGCTTTTTTATGTAGGAAATATACCTAATTTATTGTTATTTAGATCTCAAAAGCTGACATCAACCAAAATTTTGAAATAAAAACTTGAATTTCTTGCTTAAACCCTAAAAATAGGCCACATGGGAATCATACGCCACTTGTGGAATATGGGTAACACCTAGGGGGACTCATACATGCCCAAGGTGGTGTATGAGCCCCACCCTAGATTTTTGGGTTGGGCCAATGATGGGTTGTTAGAAAAATTGATGCTTTTGTTGATTTTGTGAGGATTTTAGCTAAAATAAGCCTTAAGATCCAAAATAAAGGGTCTTAGGGGCCTATTAATGTGATTTAAAGGGTATTTAATGCAAGGTACCAAAATAGGTCCAAATTAGGCAAGAAATTGTACCATCTCCAAGAAGGGATTACAATTTCCATTGCCACAACAAGTAATTAATATTTTTCCCCCAATATTTTGTGTCTTAGAAAATAGGGCTAGGACCCATATACTCTATGATATATGGTTCCCCCTATTATATCATAGACCAATTTTTAATATGTGAGTGTCAACATTTCAACATTCAAAATTCAAATTACAAATGTCAATTGTTGGGATCTAATCTCTCAAAAATTGGAGAAATGCCTATAAATACCTAGGATTTTTGCCATTTGAACTACTAAGCAATAATTAGAATCTTGGAGTAGCAAGAGACCATTGCATTCCATCATATAAACTTTAATTTATAGGTTTTCAAGCTTATTTGCAGATTTGATCAAGCCATATTTCATGATTGAAGGTTTATGCCAATATAAGAGAATGATGGATTCTAGGTTTGTGAGATACATTTGTCCATTTCCCTCAACCTAAGGACTTGTTTCCTAAGTGTTTTCATCTTCAAGCTTCAACCTACTTGTAGCCTAAAGCAAGGTATCATTGCATTTTAGATTTACTAACGTGTTTGACTTCCTCTTAGCTAAATCTTGTCATTTTCATGTAGGAATCCTTCTCTAACATACTTGAGTAGGGTTTTTATGTATTTTAGATCATAACAACCATAAACACACTTAAGGTTAGGGTACACACATAGTTATCAATCAATTTTATTGGATATTATGGATGTAGAAATACTAAAGAAGGGTTTTGACTGAGGTAAACCCCTATATAGCCACCCCACCATTTTTTTGCAAATTAATTATAGGTCTAGATTTGGAGATGGAGGTTTGTAGGGTAGGAATCAGAGAGTAGACAAAGAACTGCATGATCAAGTTTTGAAATTCAAATAAGTCCTACAAGGAACCATATGCCTCTTAATGAATTATTCCTATGCATGCCAGATTTAAATTTCCATGACAGGTACGCATCATTATGCCCTTCCCATATTTTCCTGCGAATTATTGTTTTAGTCTGTGCATTTTCAAAATACTTTAATTTTCATATTAGATCACATGTTCTAATTATGTTAACCATAATAATAAATTCTAATCCATTTCCAAGGCTCAAAACGATTAGATCTAGGTTTGATTGACTCAACTTCATGGTAAAATGTCAATCTATACACTTCATTGATTTGCATCCTAATGTACCTTTGAAAAATAAGAGACTCATCCTAGGTTTTATTCAGTAAAATTAAGGACATCATTTTTTCTATGTTACAATTTCTATATTTTTCTTCATATTTTAATCAGATATCCCTCGTTCTTAATTAGGCCTGTGATTTGTCATGATCTATTCACTCTATCTAGAGTTGCTTCCAATTATTTGAGATAAATATCATCTCTCAACAAGGGGGTGCTAATAAGTGTATACGCATAAAAATGGTCATGTCTATAATCCTGGCAACTAATTAAATATTTATTATTTAATTAATTTTTCTAAAGTCCTCTACATATGATTAAATTTAATTAATTTAATTATATTGTTCATTCATCTTATTTCTTCTTCCTTAATTAAATAAATTTATTTTATTTAATTATTTTCATATGTCCACTTAATTAATTAAATAAATACATTTTATTTATTTAAATTAATTATCATTGTTTGAATTTAAATTAAATCTTTTGATTTAATTAAGTTTAAATATCTCTCATTCTTCTATTTTAAATTTTTCTTCTAATTAATTAAATGTTTCATTTAATTAATTTCATAAAAGTGATTTAATTAAATAGATCTTATTTAATTAAAAATATCTTATGCTTTCTTTCTAAATCAAAATTAGGTATTTTAACCTGATTATGAAATCTTCTCATATCATGATTAAATATTTTATTTAATTATGAGATATTCTGCTTTTTTCAATAAAACATGATTAAAGCTCTTTTCTTATCACCACCTTTCTTCTGCTTTTAAAAGCTTAATTAAATATTTTATTTAATTAAGAAAAGCTGAATGTCCTCCACAAATAAATAATTGAATTTTTAAATTCATTTATTTATCAGCTTTTAATCTTTCTTTTATTCTTATCTTCTCTTCTTTTTCCTCTTTCATAAAAAATAGAAAAATCTTGTTTTTAGGTTTCTTCTATCTTCTCTTCAATTTCATCTTTCTTCAACCATTCGATCTGCCAGGAATTATCACAACCGTTAATCGAGACAGCCAATCAAAATCATTCAAAAAACTCTATAAATACCTGTGTGAATCCAAGCATTGGTAATAGGCAATTAATTAGAATTCATGCACTTAAGTCATTTAGAGTTCATTTATCATAGCATCATGTTTATTTCAAGTTTCTTAGCTCAAATCATCATCATAGTTTAATCTTGCATCTACATCATATCAAAATCTCGTTCTTTAGGAAGACAGTTTGTTGAGCCTAGCCTACGATCTGAGAACACAAAGCTGGAATCGACAAAAACACTAAAGATAGAGGACAATAGGACGACAATGGAAGTAGAATAGAGTTTGTACTTCTTTACTCCTTTTATATTCTGTTTTATTAAATGTCTTATTGGTGTGTTTGAATAGTTCATTTTAATTCATTTACACATCTAATTTTCATACACACATTAAATGGCGCCCACCATGGGGCCTATGCCCCTATTTTAGACTTCTTTCTTGCAGGTTTGCTCACAGGTTTTCTGACATTCAGCAGCGCATCGAGAAGATTCGAAATTTTTTATTTTTGCATGTATTTCGGCGCATCTGAAGACTGTTTCGGCGCATCTGGGAAACAGAGTAGTGCATCTGTCACTTTCTGCAGCGCATATAGGAATTTAGTTAGCGCATATAGGAAATAAGTTAGCGCATTTTTTATATGTTTCAGAAAATCTAAAAAAAAAAATTTGCATTTAGAATAGCGCATCTAGGTTCTATTTTCGCACATCTGGGTAACAGAGCGGCGCATTTGTATGTTGTTTTAGTGCATTTAGGTAACAGAGTTGCGCATCTGGTCCCTGTTTCTGCGCATCTGGGGGACAGAGCTTCACATCTGAGTTGTAACCGAGATTCTGAGTCTGACACCTTCCACAGATAGAATTTCTTTCATTTCTTTTTGCTGGGTTTTAAAATGAATCAATCTAGGGTAGCCACCACACCTTTATCATGCAGTTAAAAAGAACCCCATGTCTGTTGTGAAGCAAAATCTTCACTTAGAGTAAATCACTTTTGATTTTGGTGCACATAAAATGAACTTGTTTACTCTTATTGACTGTGCTTGAAAGTGGTAGGTGATTATGCTCTCACCCTGTGCAAACTAGGTGATCAGAAAACCAGACCCACTTTTCCCTGTGTAACCCTGACTCAATAATTGAAGTATCCTCTCCCCTTGCGCACTTGTGCGATCCTGGGTGCAAGAGAAATAGTTATTGACTCTAAAAATTGGGCCTGCCTTAAGGGAAAAAGTACTCACCTTAAGGGATGACTCAAACCAGCAACGGAGCTAAGGCCAAGCTACCCCCGATCGGTATATAAATGTAAATCTTAAGGGAAAACCTAAGGTTGCTTGTGCGGATGTGTCATACAGACAGATTTGTACTCCCTTAAACCCTGTTGAGCTTAACCTCTTCAGGCTAGAGTGCCACCTTAATGGTGATTAATCTCTTGCCCCATGTATGGCCACTCGAACGGGGGTCCCGAACTAAATACCATTGTTTAGAAAGCCAAAAACCTTCTATCTGCTAGTCCAGCACCGGTCAGTGTGAAGTCTTCCACACTTTCGCAGTCAATAGTAGAGGTGATCAGCTCGCCATGGGAGTTTCATTGGGGTTGGAAGCTTGGTTGGCCTGAGAAGAGAGTGCACTATAAGGGGGAGCCCGTGTAGCCAAGCTTCTGGATTCACACGCTACTGATATGCGGTTGGGGAAACCCACGTGGAGTCTAGCGGATATTGTCCTGGCCTAACCTAGGTTGTGCTTGTCTTATTCTGTGCTTGGTTACGAATCAACTTAAATCAGATTGTTTGCTATGCTTTCAAAAACATTAATTCAGATAAAGGATCATCCAAAAACCAACATGATAAATTTCAACTGAAAACTGGTCAAAACTGTCCTTAGAAAACTATTTTAGCGCATCTCGGAAAAACTACAGTGCATTTAAACTCTATTCTGGCGCATCTGTGTTCTGTTTCGGCGCATTTAGGGTATTCTGCTGTGCATATGCTCTCTGTTTCTGCACATCTGAGTTATTCTGCAGTGCATTTGACTCTTTCTCCAGCGCATTTACCTTTTTTTGCAGCGCATTTAGGAAACAGAATAGCGCTTTTAGGTTTCTGTCAAAATTCAGACACAGACCCGAATCTCTGAGATTTTACTCCCATGTTGAGAAAGTGGAAATCAACCAAGTTCACCAAGAAATCAGTTTTCGATAGGATCAAGAAGCCCAAAACAAACTTAAGTTACAAAAGGACTTTAGATCACAGAGAATTCTTGTATAAGAGTCGAGACGTCTTGCTCCATTATCGTACATTCCTCCATAGATACCAAGACTACATTAGGGGATTCATCGACGATTATGCTGTAGAACCTTTGGCTACCTAAGCTTATTATCAAAGATTAGCATTGTCTCAACGTCACAATCTTAATCAACCTCTTGAATTTGAAAATATACCACAACCTTCAATTGAATATTCAACGCGTCCTAAACAAATCCTTTAGTGACCTTTGACCATATCCGAGGATCTCTTACATATGCCTGTTTTTACAAGATCTCAACACAACAAGCTAGGAGAAACATCTCAACAAGAAACTCCCACCCACAACATTCAAGAAGAAGGTGAACGTGATAGTCCTCTTTTTAGTGAGTCGCAATCCCCTTTTCAGTGACAACAATATGGGTGATGGAGAGGAAAATTCATTACTTAAGAACAAAAACATGAATAAAACTCCCGTAGATAGTGATGATGACCAAGAGGAAGAACTTCAACTTAGAGAGGCAGAACAGAACCCCAAATTTCTTAAAGCTCTTGAAAAGATTCTACAACGTGACAAAGAAAAGTACTTTCTTTTCTTAGCAGATCAAGGAGCTAAATTTCCTAAAGACTTTGATACTGAGAAATTAAAAAACAAAGAAGAAGAACCATCCCCATCTAAATTCGCTCTCTTTGAACAAGAGCTTAAAAAAATCCAAGGAACAATCAAAGAAATACGAGGGGGAACCACAACCAAGAAATACACTTTGGATGACATATGTCCTTATCCTTTTGATAGAAGTCTCAACATGATTCCATTTCCTAAACACTGTGAAATTCCCAAATTTGATCGTTATAATGGGAAATCATACCCAATTGACCACATTAGAGATTTTTGAAACATGACATTGGAGTTTTCCCACGAGGATACTTATTTATTGTGATTATTTCCTCAAAGCCTTGGAGTCAATTCTATGGAATGGTTATCTAAGATTACGCCTCCTATTCAAACATTTGAGGAATTGATCAATTTGTTCATAACACAATATGCCTACAACATTCAACACCAAATCACCATGATTGATCTTTGCAAAGTTGCACAAAAGCTCGGTGAATCTTTCACTACCTTTCTTCAAAGATGGAGGAGAATGTTTGCTAGGTACCCTCGACATGTTCCTGAAAAGGAGAAAATGGTTACTTTCATCAATAGCCTCAACTCAGAAATGAGCTATCGTTTAAATCTACATTGTCCAACTTCCTTTGAGAAATTGATTGAGGATGCCATCACTATCAAAAATGCTTTCGTCAAAAGAGGGACAATAAAACTTGATAAGGACAACCCTAGCTCATCTAACCATTACAACAATCAAGACAAGTCTAAATTTTGGACCCGCAACAAGAACGTTGTAAACAATGGTGTTGTAGATGCAAATCATATCACGACTAGGCCATTTGTTCTGAGTACCCCAAACACTCCTCGTAACAATAATTACAACAATGTCAATTCAGTCGCAAATCTAGGAAACAATCATCCCCTTCATTGAACAACAATCAAGGGACTGTCAACAACCAAAACTATCCAGGAAATAACAATACCTTAGGGAATACCTCAAACACGAACCCACAACGATTTCCATTCTTCTCCAATAGAAGAACTTTCACTCCACTAGGACAATCCTTGGAATCTGCCTTCAAAGAGGTTATGGAAAAGAATGTCCTTATGTTACCACCACAACGCAATTATGAACCTAGTGTAAAACCTCCATCATGGAATGAGGCTTATTTTTGTGACTATCATAGGTGCAGAGGTCATCGTACAAACCAATGTCAAGCTTTGAAACATGCTATTCAAGATCTAATTGACAAAGGCATTATCACAGTAGAAGGACAACAGAAATCCAACGAAGATCACCAAGCATTTCACAATCCTCTACCAAATTATCAAAAGGGAGAGTCTTCTGACAAAAATGTGAATCAAATTGATGAAAATATAATCTGTCACCTCTATATAGATAATGAGCGAGTCAACATTATAAAAATCAAGGAAAAAGTAGATAATGGACAAGTGAATGTCACAATGAGAGCACAAGCTAAAGTTGTCTTGAAAGTCACCTCTTCAAAATCCACTGAGACTTCCCCTCAACATCAATATGACTTAGTCAACCAACTTCGAAAAACTCTGGCTCAAATCTCCATTTTAGAACTCCTCAAAATCTCCCCTGCACATAAGGAAATCTTAGACAAAGCCCTTTTTGAAACGACTGTATCCACGGATTTGGATGTGAACCGATTTCAAGCCATGGTAGGACATTTGTCCTCACCTACGTGTCTCTCATTTTCAGACAAAGACGATGTTTCCATGACTCATCCCCACAATTCATCATTATACTTAGAGGTCATGATCCATAAGTTCTATGTTAAACGTGTTCTAATAGATGGAGGGGATGGTCTAAATATATGTACCTTGAAGGTAGTCCAAGCATTAGGATTTGCGGAAAACTCCATTGATCCTAGAAGGAAGATTACTATAAAAGCCTATGATGATGAGGAGAGAACATCTAAAGGTTTAATCATGCTACCAATCAGAGTGGGACCTGTTATCAAAAACACCTTCTGTCAAGTTTTAGATCAAGATCTTGCATACAACATCCTGTTGGGTTGTCCTTGGATCCATGAAATGCAAGCTATTCCATCCACTTACCATCAATGTCTTAAGTTTCCATATGATGGACAGGAAATCACTATACCAGCTAATAATTCAAACACCCAAACTTGTGCCAATGTCAAAGCTCATTAGGATACTTTGGTTCCAAATAATCGAGAAGCACTTGCTAATACTTCTCCTAAGCATGATACACAAATCAGCCAATTAGCCAAAAGCTTTGACAAGAAATTGCAGTTCAAGGAGAGTGGAGTTGGGGAATATTCCCTTTGTCTTGCTAATCTACCTACATCTCCTAGATCACATGGAAAGCCTTCTATTACACAACAACAAGTAGCAACATCAACATCAGCACAAATACAAACAGAGCCCACTACCAAGTTCAATGGACAATTTATCAAAGAAAAGTTTCCCATGGGAGATCCTGAGGATACAACAATTCTGGATTGGCTCTATAAGGATGAAGAAGAAATAGTTCTAAATGTTACCTTACCAACAGATCAATATGGGAAAGGATATTCCCTCATGCAAAAGATGGGATATGACAATGGTCCTCTTGGAAAAAGAAAAGGAGTAGTTGAGCCTATCCATCTTCCAGGGCTTGCTGCATATGACAAAACTGGAATAGGCTATGATGCTACCCAATCTAAAAAATTACAAGGTAATGTTTTTACACTGCAAGAAGGTTCCGATAAGAATACGACATGTTTGGCATCAATCCTGAATGTCATAGAAAATACTTCTGATACAGATTCTGCTGAATATGAATGGGATACCATCCACAATGATGAATTTTGGAGGGACAAAGAGGTAGATGTCATACACAAGTATACACCTACTTTAATCAAAGGAGACGGTTCAGGATCCCAACCACAAGAATCTGAACCACAACGCAACTATGAGTCTAGTGATACTGAGTCAGATTTTAACGAACAAGACTATCAGGAGAATAGTACCATCATTGACCTACCTCATACCTCGGATCCTACCGATAACTCTGTCTTGACCCTAACCATCGCCGATTTGACACGACCAGATGACGTGCTACCATTAATCCATCCTAATCTCATTGACTGGGATCTAACCGAACCTATGGATATACCCATTTTTCCAAATGACGAAGCTGTCATAAACTTCCTTTCCGCCGAAGGTGTCGATAATTGTTCCACCAGCGATTTTTGGTATGAAGTCTTTAATCGGGAGAGTGTCAAGTCTCCTAGCTACAAAAATGAAAATAAAGAAAAATGATCTAGTGGTGAAAACCAGAATATGGTAGTACTAGATCAAGCAAAAAATAAAATAAAGAGCGTATCAGATGGTGAAAACCTTTTTAAGGCACCAGCTGATGGGACTCTTGACACTCTCCCAGAGCACTATCATGAGCGATCGCCCATCTTGATTGAGCCTACAAAGGAAATTAATATTGCAACTATAGATAATCCAAGGATTTTACAGTTAGCTGAATCAATGACAGATAAAGAAATCCTAGAGTTCATGAACTTTCTAAAAAAATCAAGTTAATTTTGCTTGGTCATATGCAGACACGCCAGGCCTTGATCCTGATCTCATTATGCATCATTTATCTATCAAACCAAGAGTTAAACCAGTCAAACAAAAGCTCAGAAAGATGAATCCTCATGCAGCACTACTGGTTAAAGAGGAACTCAAAAATCTCCTCGATGTAGGTTTTATAAGACCAATTGCCTATGCAGAATGGATATCCAACATTGTGCCAGTAGCAAAACCAGACAAACGTGTAAGAGTATGCACTGATTTCAGAGACCTTAAAAAAGCTTGTCCAAAGGATGACTTTCCGCTTCCAAGAATTGACACTATAGTTGATTTGATAGCTGGCCATGCCATGTATTCATTAATGGATGGTTTCTCTGGTTACAACCAAATCAAGATTGCACTAGAAGACCAAGAGAAAACAGCTTTCACTTGTCCGTGGGGAACATATTGTTGGAATGTCATGCCTTTCGGCTTAAAGAATGCTGGAGCTACCTATCAAAGAGCTATGACTATGATATTTCATGACATGATGCACACATTCATGGAAGATTATGTAGATGACATATTGGAAAAATCACACACCAGAGAAGGACACTTGGAAATACTGTCTAAAATATTCACCAGATTGGAGAAATTCAAAGTTCGTCTAAATCCTAAGAAATGTGTTTTTGGGGTCACATCCGGAAAGCTGTTAGGATATATTGTTTTAGAAAAGGGAATTGAAGTAGATCTTGCTAAAGTTCAGGAAATCATGTAGATGCCTCCTCCAAAGAACATCAGTCAATTGAGGTCATTACAAGGGCGACTACAGTCCATCAGAAGATTCATTGCACAATTGGCCGACAAAAGTCTACCATTCACACATCTCCTACATAAGAATGTTCCTTTTAGATGGGATGACAAGTGTGAAATGGCATTTCAACAAATCAAGCAGTACCTGATGAACCCACCAATTCTCGTTCCACCAAATCTAGACAAACCATTGATCCTGTATATTGCTGCAACCGAGACATCCTTGGGAGCATTATTAGCACAAGAAGACCATGACAGGAAAGAACGCGTGCAATCTATTACATTAGGAAAACACTAACAAGTCATGAGCTTAACTACACTTTCATTGAGAAGGCTTGTTTAGCAGTAGTCTTTGCTTCACAGAAATTCTGACATTACATGCTAACTCACACAATCAATCTGGTTTCAAAGATTGATCCACTCAAATACCTACTAAGTAAAGCATCACTAACAGGAAGGTTAGAAAAATGGGTCATGATTTTGAGTGAGTTTGACATCCACTACGTTGATCGCAAAGCAATCAAAGGACAAGTTATTGCGGATCAACTAGCAGACACTCCTCTACAAACAGAGCACCCCCTACACATTGAGTTCCCAGACGCTGATGTTTTCAAGGCAGACTCTAAGCAGTTATGGTCCTTATACTTCGATGGTTCTTTTACTCAACATGGATCGGGGGCAGGCATTCTCTTTGTCACCCCTCAAGGACATACCATTCCTCGGTCATATAGGCTAATGTTTCCGTGCACCAATAACATAGCCGAATATGAAGCACTCATCACTGGTTTAAAGACAACATTGGAATGGAGGATTACCGAGCTACAAGTTTATGGTGACTCACAGTTAGTCATCAACCAAATCAATGATGATTATCAAACTAAGGATGACAAGTTGTTTCCATACAAGAAGATGATTGATGACTTCAAAAAGTACTTTGTAAACATTCAGTTCACACAAATTCCAAGGGTTGACAAAAGCATACTATGGCTACAATCACCTCACATACAACTCCCTTAAAATAGACTCGCTTTAATTTATAGTGGAACAATTATTTGCACCTATTATGACACACCCGAAAGCCAAATTATCTGCCACTGGTAGGATCCAATTCACCCTGGTATGGTAAAATTTATGCCTACCTAAAAGATGACATTTTACCACCCGACTTATCCCGTAACCAAAAACGTAACTTTATCCGGCTAAATCTTCTGTATACCCACCATAATTATCAGGTCTTGATGGTACTCTCATATCCATGTCTTGAACAAATCACAAAGCTTTATAAGAAGTTCATGGGTAATTTGCACTCATTCGAGTGGACTAACCTTATCCAAGAAATTGATTAGAATGGGTTACTACTGGCCTACAATGGAAAGGGAATCATTCACTTTTGTTAAAACATGCTCAAAATGTGATTCACGAGAATCTTATTCATGCTCCTACAAGAACTTCATTCATTTACACCCACCTGGCCATTCTCTCAATGGGGGTTAGATCTCGTGGGCAAAATTCATCCTTCTTCAAATGGGCATATAAATTCATTATCACAGCAAGAATATTTCACTAAGTGGATTGAGGCGTACCTCTCTCTAAAGTCACTGGAAAACAAATTTCATCCTTCATACTCAACTACATTATTTGTCGATATGGTATTCCTAATGCCATTATTACAGATAATGGTCGGCCTTTCAAAAATCAGGATGTCGATGAACTTTGTGAAAGATTCCATATTCAGCACAGATATTCCACGCCTTATTATCCACAAGGGAATGGCCAAGCAGAGGCCTCAAACAAAACTATACTAAAGATTTTGAAGAAGACTGTCAATGACTTAGGGAAGGATTGGCATGTTCAACTCAATCCCGCCTTGTGGGCTTACAGAACTAGTGTCCGAACGCCAACAGGAGCAACACCTTTTGCCCTTGTCTATGGAGCAGAAGCCATATTGCCTTTAGAGGTAGAAATACCTTCATTAAGAGTATCACTGAAAGGTCTCATAACAGAGGATGAATAAGAGTTTCCCGACTGCAAGAGTTAGAACTTCTAGATGAAAAGCGACAAAGAGCAGCTGACCATTTGAAGGCATACCAAGATGATGTCTCGTAGCTATAATCACAAGTAGGCCGTGACTTGTGGGGACTAGTTCGAAGAGAACCACAAACAACAAGACCGGAAGAAAAAGAAAATGAACCAAATTGGTTAGACCTTACGTGGTTATTACTTCACGGCTCAAGAGCATACAAGTTATCGACAAGAGACACTTTTGATGAACCCATCAACAAGTATGCATCTTAAGAAATATTATGTTTAAAGAAAAAGTCCCGAAGAAATCCAAAACAAAAGAAAAGTCCAAGAAATCCAAAACAGAAAAGTCTTCAAGAAATCAAAAAATAGCAGAAAAAGTCCTCAAGAATCCAAATACAACAGAAAACTAGAAATACAAAATCAAAAGAGAATGTCATAGGGTGAAAACCTGCAAACAGGCAGTCTATTGACAGAAAAATACAAAAATCAAAGAGAATGTCATAGGGTGAAAACTAGCAAAGGAGTGCCTATTGATAAAAATAAAAAGAGAATGTCATAGGTGAAAACCTTGGCAAATATTATTGCAGGGCCACAAAAAATATCAAAAAGAAATCAGAAAAATGCAATAAATACGGATGGTGAAAATCTGGCAAATAGACGCTATCCGTACCTTTCCATCTATTAGTTCCTGTTTTGCACTTTATCTTTTCAAAACTTCCCTTTTTCTGCATCTTTTTCACATCTTAGGGTCATTAATCGCATCATCCTGCCGCCATCTGCCTAGAGGGTTAAAACGTCTTACCATGGCTTGATCGTTTGTACATATTCCTTTCCGCAAGTTGTGTCAATAAACGGGGCAAAACTCAACTGGGGGCACTTAACTTTCAGAGCATAACAAAACAGCTAGACTATGACATAGAATCTGAGCATGCAAACAAACAACAAACTCATGCAACAACTTTATCCGATAGTGAAACACTTTTCAGCGAGATGTCATATCCTTGTCTATTGGATGATCCAGAAATCTGAATAATGCATGAAATAACAGTATTACATGTTTGACCAAAAGTTGTTTGATTTTCGATATCATTACTCTGGAGCACACTCAATGATGTACTGAACTAGAGTGGCAAGGAACGAGAATGATTTTTCTTTGTCTGCTGTCTTGAGGTTAACAGTCAATCTGATGCAAATATGTCACAGGACATGACGATCATAGCAATATCATCGATGACAGTTCCACATTTGCATCAGAAACGGTGGTTAATCTTTGTCTGTTTATGCAAGCAATGCTCAGGTCATCTCGGTTCAATTATACCTCGATGCTTGTGTTCGCTTGCTATATCAAAATTCATGAAAGTTGTACTCTGGTCATCATTGGCGCTAATTTCCCCTCTGATGCTTGTACATACTTCCAACATTTTAAAATGTTCTATGATGATTCAAGAAGGCTTGAAGTAGGCTCAACAAACTGATTAGTTTCATGTAGTTGCATATTTATTAGATCATTGTATATATCTGCATATTGGATTCACATCAGTGTTTTGAAAGACTGAATGATTGCATCAACGGTTGTCATACAGTTTTGAGCTTTTGTGGAGGACATTTGGACATTTGACTCATTGCATCCATTCATTATTATCATTTATCATCTTTATCCTTATTATCATCATTCTCATTCATTGCACTCATTCATCTAACATTTCATTCTCGTTTTTCATTCATCATTTTATCATTCATCTTTTCACTTCGTTACATCATTCATTTATCATTTCATTGTCATCATTATCCTCATCATTTTATCCTGTCCTTTATTCATTTTACCATGTCATCATTATTTGTACCATGATCATTTTATCATTATCATGGCATTTATTATTCCATCACTATCATTTCATCATTCATTTATCATTTCATTATTCATTTATCGTTTATCATTTATCATTTCATCATTCATTTATCAGTTATCATTTCATTATTCATTTATCATTTATCATTTATCATTTCATCATTCATTTATCATTTCATTATTTATTTATCATTTATCGTTTTATTATTCATTTATCATTTATCATTTCATCATTCATTTATCAGTTATCATTTCATTATTCATTTATCATTTAATCACTTCATTATTCATTTATCATTTATCATTTATCATTTCATCATTCATTTATCATTTAATCACTTCATTATTCATTTATCATTTATCATTTATCATTTCATCATTCATTTATCATTTAATCATTTCATCATCATTCATTTATCATTTATCATTTTCATCATTTTATCATCTCATATCATTTCATTTATCATTTTATCATCATTCTATTATCATCATATTACCATTTTACATATCATTTATCTTTTCATCATTATTCATACCACATTCATTATCTACCATATCACGATGCATTTCATACATGGAAATTTCAAACATAAATTAACATCTCACATATATACATACATCATCACAAACTCATTGCCTACACATCATAATCACTAGATCATCCTGCATCATAATGATTAGTCCGCAAAAATAATAAACAGCATATCAAAATCCATCTCATATCATACATGCATATAAATAACATCCATATCATATCACAAATGCATAAACATAACATCATCAGAAACATCGTTGCTGCATATCATCGCTCATCAAAATAATACAAATGTCCAAATGTCCAATGAAGCTAACAAGGTCAGAACATCATACATAAGACATGATCAAAACTCAATATACATAATGAATCAGCCCCAAAATGGCTAACTGGTGGATGCCCCTGAAGGAGCTGGACCGGAAGGAGGTGGCCTGCCACTCGTACCCGCATCAGGATCCCGTTGAGGCCCTGTAACCTCTCTGCCATGTGTTGATGTCCGGGATCGGGTCCTTGTCCTGCTATGCGATCTGGGATATGGCTCTCGCCGCTCAGGAGGGCATAGCTCCTCGTAGCGAACTCTGTAATACTCTGCCTCTCTAGCTGCCTCGAATCCCTCTGCAATGGCCTCTCGTAAGGAGGTACTCTCTACGGTACCCATCAGCCTCTGTGCTACACCCTCAGCCTCCTGTGCCCGCCGTCTAAAGGCATCCCTCTCTGCTACCAACTATGCCACATGGGGATTTGGGGCAGGCATCTGAACCTGTACCTGTGCCTGAGCCTGTGCCTGTGCCTGTGCCTGTGTCTGAGCCTGTGCAAGCTGTGCCTGTAACTGCACTATCATGCTCTGAGCCTACAGTAACTGACTCTGAAGCTGTGCCTGCTGGGATGAGGATGTCACCCTAATCACTGTATGAGGCCTAGCACCGGATCTGGACCGACGAGGAACCTGTACTCTGCCTAGGCTGTCGAGTCTCTGCTGCCTCTGCTCATCCCCGTCATCTCCATCATCTCTGTCATCTGAGCTGTCCTCCTCCTCCCCATCTCCACTCTCCTCACTCTCCTCTCCCTCCTCCTCCCATAGCCTGCTCCCCACTGGCCACACCTCCCTGTATCCCTGCTCCTGGCTGGGGTGCTACTCTGATCGCACGTGCCTCATCTGGCACTATGAACCGTGGAAATAGATGTGTGTGAAAGTACTGGGCATAGTCATCTGTCATCCCCGCATCCAATACCTCTGGCCTATCCGCCCATACCTCGGGCAATAATGTGGTGTACTCGGTATACGCTGCTTGGTATGGAATGCATGGCCCCCATCCTACATCCCTCTTACGCCGCCCATAATGAGCAACGCCCTGGGGCATCCCCTGCGTGAAACCAAACTGTCTCAGAACCCGTAGTGCCAGAAACCTCTCAATAATAAAGGGCGTTCGCCCTATCAGGTACCGTGGTCTGCACACAAACGGCATCTCTAGGTGATTAGTCGCCCATACCTCGCAGTCTGTGTAGGGCCTCCATATCACCGCATCCACATTATCCAAAACTTGCCGCCAGTACTCTACCTTGCCCAGCCTCTGCTGGACAACTGCGCTAGAATAAGCATACACATACAGCCTCCCCGCTGGTCTCGCCCTAGTACAAAGTGGTCTCGTGATAGCAATGTGCTCCCACGCCCAGATCTGCAACAATGTAACTCCACTCACCAGGCTGGTGGATCCTCTGTACACAATCCGATGAAGATCATGGTACATGTCCGCTAGGACATAGCTACCCCAGGCAAATCTCTGTGGCTGAGTGATCATCCACTCTAGCATCCTCCCCCAACCCATAGCAAATCCCTTGGACTGATGGTCTGGTCCAAGAAAACCTCCAACAAATGCTGCCAACACCGCAACCAGAGCCGGATACCTGCTGAAATCATCCAAATTTATCCAGTACCCATAAATACCAGGATCGCCACATATCTGCTGCAACGCCTCGGTCCCACTAATATCCTTGTGGTCATAAACCACAAGGGCTCCAACAACCAGAATCCCCAGAATCTGATACACATCCTCCAGCGTCACACTCATCTCACCTGTCGGCAGGTGGAAGGTGTTATGCTCTGAGTGCCATCTCTCAGCCAAGGCCGTCAACAGTCCCCTGTTGGCCCGAATGCCTCATGGCATGGCCAACAACGGTCCCAATCCACAGTCTGCTATCACCTGTAGCTCTGCAGGAGTCAACTCACCTATCCACTCCCAACATAGTGGGAACCGCTCTTTGATCTAGAGGCTTTTAAAAGCCTCATATTTTGTTCGACCATCACAACAAAAACATCAAATCAGACTCATATCACATGATCTATCTAGCCAACATAACATATTCAATGAACCATATCTAGTGCTACATCAATCTAATCAGCATGTCCAATCAATCTATCAGCATGTCAAATCAATCTACTCTATCATCATTTACTATTTGTTTTTCTTTTCAGTAAAGCAAATTTATCAACACACATATCATTTTCTATTTGTATTTCAATCATAAATGCAAATTTTTATCTCCATTTTTACTATTTGTTTTCTATCGCAGAATACAAATTTATCACACATCTCCTCTTTGTTTTTCAATTGCGAGAAGCAAAGTTATCAAAATCAAATCACTCAATCAATCATTTTACTCTTTGTGGTTCGTCACAAAGTTATCAGCTATCTACTCTTTGTTTTTCAATCACGGAAAACAAAGTTATCAGTTCTCTATCAGATTTTCTATCCTATCAACATGATGGTCTTACAATTCATCTATCTATTGACTAAAGAAGCAATTTTCATCATCATTTTTGATCACAAAAGCCCTTTTTGGCAAAATTTCCTAAATGCGCAACTCTGTTGCCCATATGCGCTAAAAACACATATGCGCTAAAGTTTTTCTCCTATGCGCTAAACTGTTGCCCATATGTGCTAAAACCCCGTATGCGCTACTCTGTATCTTGTATGCGCTACTTTAACTACCCGATGCACAACTCTAGCATTTTTGGACCAAACCCTAAATGCGCAGTTCTGTGCCCTAGATGCGCTAAAACACCTACCTAGCTGATTTCGCCCTAGATGCGCAACTCTATCTATCGGATGCGCTAAAAGATCAGTTTTTAACCTATTCCTAGATGCGCTACGAAAATTCCTAATTGCGCTAAAACATTTATCGAATGCGCTAAAACTCTCCCTAGATGCGCTAAAACGTTCTAAATTTTTTTTATCCGACTTAAAAACAATTCAAATTCGATCTAAAAAGCAAAATTTGACAACATAGATGGTTCGAATCACTCACCGGTGGTCCATACGCTGCTGGTCTCTGATATCGTCGTGCTCACTCAAACCTATGTCTATGTACGGGGATCGCCATCTCGCCAAGTCACTCTCAGAGCTCAAATTTTAATGTAGCAGCAGGGTGAAAATGACACTTCATTTTACCCCTTTTACCTTATAAGGGTCTTTTTAGTGTGGGAATTAATGGCATTTTCCATTTTTCATCCTCTTTTTCACTGGGGCATCGACCACATCATCTATCGGGAGCTAAATCACTGTTTCCCTATCACTATCAACTCCTTCTTCCATGATTTACCTCCCGAGGGGGCATCATCAATATCAAAAATCGGAAACATCAGGCAAAAATTTTATTTTCTTGAAGCAATGCGCTTCACACATCACTTCAAAGAGGGGCAAATGTATATGAAAAATGGTCATGTCTATAATCCCGCAACTAATTAAATATTTATTATTTAATTAATTTTTCTAAAGTCCTCATATGATTAAATTTAATTAATTTAATTATATTTCATTCATCTTATTTCTTCTTCCTTAATTAAATAAATTTATTTTATTTAATTATTTTCATATGTCCACTTAATTAATTAAATAAATACATTTTATTTATTTAAATTAATTATCATTGTTTGAATTTAAATTAAATCTTTTGATTTAATTAAGTTTAAATATCTCTCTTTCTTCTATTTTAATTTTTTTTTCTAATTAATTAAATGTTTCATTTAATTAATTTCATAAAAGTGATTTAATTAAATAGATCTTATTTAATTAAAAATATCTTATGCTTTCTTTCTAAATCAAAATTAGGTATTTTAACCTGATTGTGAAATCTTCTCATATCATGATTAAATATTTTATTTAATTATGAGATATTCTGCTTTTTTCAATAAAACATGATTAAATCTCTTTTCTTATCACCACCTTTCTTCTGCTTTTAAAAAGCTTAATTAAATATTTTATTTAATTAAGAAAAGCTGAATGTGCTCCACAAATAAATAATTGAATTTTTAAATTCAGCTTTTAATCTTTCTTTTATTCTTATCTTCTCTTCTTTTTCCTCTTTCATAAAAAATAAAAAAATCTTGTTTTTAGGTTTCTTCTATCTTCTCTTCAATTTCATCTTTCTTCAACCATTCGATATGCCAAGAATTATCACAATCGTTAATCGAGACAGCCAATCAAAATCATTCGAAAAACTCTATAAATACCTGTGTGAATCCAAGCATTGGTAATAGGCAATTAATTAGAATTCATGCACTTAAGTCATTTAGAGTTCATTTATCATAGCATCATGTTTATTTCAAGTTTCTTAGCTCAAATCATCATCATAGTTTAATCTTGCATCTACATCATATCAAAATCTCGTTCTTTAGGAAGACAGTTTGTTGAGCCTAGCCTACGATCTGAGAACACAAAGCTGGAATCGACAAAAAACACTAAAGATAGAGGACAATAGGATGATAATGGAAGCAGAATAGAGTTTGTACTTCTTTACTCCTTTTATATTTTGTTTTATTAAATGTCTTATTGGTGTGTTTGAATAGTTCATTTTAATTCATTTACGCATCTAATTTTCATACACACAATAAGAAACTTAAAAGGGCACTGCCATATCTTAAGGAAACATTTTTAAAGAGAAAATATCTCATCTTTTATCATGGGTTATTTGTAAGACATCCTTAAAAGGAACAATATTGTATTTTATATGAACCTATGATATCATGCATTTATGCTCACTATCATTTCCTTTGTTCCTTCAGATTGTTTGTTCCTATAAACTATTTACTATGAAAATCATGTTTTGTTTGTACACAATCATGAATCCTTAGATTCTTTTTAATTATTTAATTCATAGTCCCTATCATGGTATTTCCTTTATGTTTGATGGTAAATGAATATCACATACTATACAATTTAGGAAAATATTTTCTTATTGTGAAAATAGGAATGTCCTCTTGAAACTATCATTCAAACCTTATAACCTCTTAAGGTTTCATATTGTGAAACCCTCACCAAACTACCACCACAATCACTTGATACTCTTAACCTCTATCTATACTGACATATCTCTATCATCTCTTCATCTTGCATTGCTCTTCACATTATCTCACATGGTTATCCTTGTGAACTATGATTTGAACCCTTAGTCACTATCATTTCATGCCTTCTACCATGCATAGGTTTACCATGAGGACTATCACTTACTTATGAATTTAACCTTAAAAATTCCTCATAAATAAGATCTACCGCTACCCTTTAATAGTTTGGTCACCATTGTAACTTCATTGTAAAATATATTTTGACTAATCTATCATCTAGCCACAGGTTTCACTTGAATTTGATGTACATTAGACTATGTATGCCTTGTATGACTGAACTTCGCATTTCCTCAAGTTTTTCCTTTTGCTACATTTCCCTTTTGGAAAAAACTTGTCTTATTATGATGTGTATATGTTATTTCCCCTTTATTACACTTTTATGAACTATCTTTTCCTTTTACTACTCTTTTATGTATTTGATACATATCCAAACATCCTCATATCATTTTTAGTCACTACTACCAACAAATATGTAGCGTTTGAAGCTTTCTTCTAACTTTAAAATATTATTAATATATCCTTTGTGTATAGGTAAAGTGTTGTCATGTTTCTTGAATATCCCTCCATTAAATCTCTTTTATTGATTGTGCTCTTAAAAAATATGCATGGACATTGTGTTTGAATGGGTTATCCCCATAGGTTAAATGCCAGATTTACTAGTGCCTTGTCACAAATACCTCTTCCATATTGTCATTGACTTCTACATGTATTTTTTCTCTCCACACCATACATGAACTATCCATTATCTCATTTTCATGTAATCCTTCCACAATCCCTTATTTTACTATCCATATATTTCTCAATCTCATGATTTTCTAGTCAATAATCCACATTTCTTGACTAGCCATTGACATTTTGTGGCCAACAATTATTCATCCATTTTTACTAGTTTCCTTTATTTTTTTCAAAATAGGAACATATACAAATAGATTAGAATATCACATGCTCTATGATTCAACTGCCTTTTATTTTGGTCATTTGATTTGATTTTTTGATTTTTTATTTTCATATCCCATCTATACTTCTAGTTTTATTTGTCAACTACAAATTAAATTTAATTTGAAATAAAAGTCAATTCTAAATAATTTATATAAAACTATATTTATATCTTTATTATTGGACATGTAAATGATGAAAAAACATAAATTAAGGAAGTTTTATTTTATTTTAGAATTGATTTTTCTAATATTACATTTTCCACTTAAAAATATGTATCAATTCTAAATAAATTTTCTTTCAACTATTCTTTCACAATCGTAACATGAGATACATAGAGAAAAATAATTACTTGTAATCAACACTTTTTTTTTTATTATAAAGAGTAATATTGAGTTTCCCAATGTTGCAAGAATAGAAAAGAATGAAGGTTTTGTCATTGATGTCAACTAGTCAATTGGTTGTCAACTAGTTGCTGTTGTCATTGATGTCATGGTTGTAGGTTATTGGTTGTATATGTTGAGGATATTGAGAAAATTGTATTGAAGAAAGGTTGCAAGTGTTTAGTGGTTGCTCTGGGTTTTGGTCTAAGATTTTATCCTATGTTTGTGTGGTTTACATATGATGTTCATGATTGTTGGAAGCTTCTATACCCAAATTTTTGGCTCTTGATTCATTGTGCATTGCAAGTTATGTTCACCAGTTGTGAACTGTGGTTTTTTGTGTTATGGTTGAGGTATGGGAGAAAAGCTTTTGGCCCATATTTCTCTTTGGTGAAATCTTATGACTTAGGGTTCTAGAGATGATTTGTTATTATTGTATTGAAGATAATTTTGGTATCTAGAATGTTCATGCTTAATTGTTCTATGTGTTTTAGACTAGTTTGTCTGACCTTGTGTTGAAAACTATCTTTGAAATTTATGTAGCATATTGGATCTATTTGGGTCCTCACCACGCATGTGTTTGGGTTTCCCTCATTCTAATTCCACCCTAGGATGTTTTGGCATTGACCTAATTTGAATTTAATATTGGATGGCTGACTTTGGATATGTTTCAAAGTTGAAGATGGTTTAATTACAGGATGAGTTAGTGGTGAAAGAAGTACAAAAGAGAGATAAGTGCAAAGAAATAAAACCAATAAATGTGAGATGGATGTGAATTAGTGTGTGTGTGTGATGCAAGTGTGGAAGATCAGTGTGAAGCCTAAGTGATGAGTTTTTAGATGTAGTGAGTAGAAGGTGTACTCTATCATTCATGCATGATTGCAAGTGTTTGAGAAAATTGTGGTGGATTTTTCTATTGCACTGAGATTGTCTTCTCTCTGTAACATATCTCTTCTATCTTCTTTGTATCTTTGTTGTAGTAAGCCCAATGAGTTGTTAGACTTGTTGGAAAGTGAGTCCTAATTTGGATAGTGAGTCCTAATCCATATAGTGAGTCCTTGGTTTGGTAGTGAGCTTTGTATCTCAGGTAGTGAGCATTTTTTAATCGGTTTTGATGTTCTCTATAGTGTGAGTTAATCCTCACCATGTTTATTCCCTTATTGGGTTTTCCACATAAATATGGTTTTGTGTTTGTGTGATGGTTTTCAGTTTCTACACTTATACTTAATGTTTATTCATTTAAATAGTATTAAATATTAGTTTCAATGAAGGATTTTAAGGTTTTGTGACAAATTATTCACCCCCCTCTTAGTTGTCCTATCCAATAATTGGTATCAGAGCCTGGTTCCTTGGAGTAGAGCTTAACTACTTAAGGAAAGTCTAGGATGGTTGGAAAAGTTACTTATGACTATCTAAGGTTTAATGGAACTAATTATACTATTTGGAAAATGCTTATGGAAGAATATCTAGAGTATTGTGGATATGATGTGGAGAAAGCTTACAAGAATTCTTACACTCCTCCTACTAATGGTTTGAGTACAACTAATGAGATCAAGGCACATGAAGCAAACAATAATGTGAAGTATATTTTGAAGAACATGCATGTATATTCTGAGTTGATTAAGGTTTAGAATCTGAGGACTGCTAAGGAAGTCTAGGATGATTTGGAAAGGGCACATGAAGGTGATGAAAGAGTAAAAGAGGGAAAAATGTAGAATTGGGAAACACAGATTGGATGAGATAGTAGCTAGAATGCGAGGACTTGGTGATATTGTAGATGAAACTAGGATTGCAAAGAAGATTCTTAGAACTCTTTGTAATGCTTATGATGAAAAGGTGTGTGTTATTGAACATAGTATAGATTATAAGACCTATACTAAAGATCTATTGTTGGAATCTCTAAAATATTATGAGATGAGAAAGTCGAATATGAGGAATGGATACAAATATGAGACTTCCTTTAAGGCCATAGAATCTGAAGATCCAGATGAAGAAAGTATTGATGAGATAGAAGCTAACTTTTTGAGAAGGATGAAGAAAGGCTCTGACAAGTATGAAGGTAAGTTACCCTTTAAATGCTTTAGTTACTGAGAAATAGTTCATTATGCTACAAGGTGTTTGGAAAAGAGCTAAGAGGAATAAACAAAGATATGAGAAAGAAAGGAAAGGAAAGAAGATTGAAAAAGCATATTATGTGAATGAGAATGCTAGTATATCTGATGAAGATTCTGATTATGAAGACCCTAATGAAAATAAATGCTTCTTCTTGGATCTAAAGGGTGAACCTACTCCAAATTCTAAAAAATAGGTGAAGGAATGCCCTCCAAAGAAGGAGAAAAATGAAGGTACTGCAATCTCTGCCCTACATGCTAAACAAAAAAATAACTATTGGGTTGTTGAAATTGGTTGTTCACATCACATGACTAGTGATAAGGGTAAGTTTGTTAAACTTGAAAAATATGATGGAGGCTTGGTTATGTTTGGAGATGATAGTGGTGTTAAAATTTGTGGGATAGGTTTATTAAGTTTTGATGGAAAAAATAATATTGATGATGCCTTCTATGTTAAGGGTTTAAGGCATAATATTTTGAGTGTTGGACAGATGTACAATAAAGCATATATTCTTGTGTTTGAGGATGAAATATGCGAGATCTGGAAAGGATCTGAAATAGTGATTGTTGCAGGAAAGAAATTTGAAGGAAATATCTATCAACTTAAAGGTGTTGATGGACGATGCTTTATGACTCAGATTAATGATAGTTGGTTATGACATCAAAGAATGTTGTTCGCATATGGAGCCTAATTAGACTCAAATGTTAATTTTTCCCCACTTTTATTGGTGTGGTTTCCCCCCAATTATTTAAAGGGGTCAAGGGGTAGCGCCCCTTGTGGGGGTTTGGGGGCAACACCCCCAAGATAGGGGTTTAGGGGAATTAGTTGTTTTTTTTCTTCTATTGGATGACATCAAAAACCCTAATTTTGTAACCGACATAAATCTTAATAAAAGGCTAAGGGTTTGGGTTCTGTTGATATTGTATTGTAGCATTTGTAGTGGTATTGAGTTGTAAGGATTGCTGGTTGTAATCATTTTGATTTACTGGATAATAATATTGGACTCTTTTTTGGTGGATGTAGCCCAAGTCTGGGTGAACGACATTAAATGTTCTCTCTTGCTGTTATTATTTTTGTGTTTTTCATTCCTATGTTTAATCTTTATTTGCATTTAATCGATATTTTCTACATACAATTCCTAACAAATGTGTCACATGAATTTTGATAATTTGGAAAGGATTAGTGTAGTTCAAGCTATGAGAGATTTACCAATGATTACAAATCCTATCAATGCTATTTGTAGGAATTGTTAGTTTGGAAAGCAAGCTAGAAGCCACTATAGATCAAAGGAACAATCTACAAATGAACTACTGGATTTAATTCATACAGATCTCTATGGTCTTATAAGAGTGATAAGTCTACAAGGTGAAAGGTAATTTATGCTTTTGATAGATGATTATTGTAGATATACATGGGTTACATTTCTTAGAGAGAAATAAGATGCATTAGATAGATTCAAGACACTCAAAGCTATGTTTGAAAATGAAGTGAATTTGAGGATAAAATACTTAAGGTTTGATAGAGGTGGAGAATTCACCTCCCATGAGTTTAATATATTTTGTGAAGTGTATAGAATAAAAATACAGTTATTTGCTTTGAGAAATCCTTAATAGAATGGAGTTGTTGAAAGAAAGAATAGAACAATTCAAAAGGCCACTAGATCAATGATTAGTGAGGTTGGTTTTACTATAAGTCTACAAGAGAGAAGCTATTCATGCTATTTTCTATGTATTCAATCAAATTCAAGCAAGATAAAACATTAAAAAGACCCCCTATGAGCTATGGTTTGGAAGATTCCTACTGTTAAGTATTTCAAGGTATTTGGAAGCAAATATTATATCAGAAACTTTAGGAAAGTTTGATGCAAGAAGTGATGAATGCATTTTTCTTAGATATTTTCCTAAAAGAAAAGCCTCTAGATGTTTGAATAAAAGACAAAAGGTGTATTGACAAGAAGCAAAGCTACTATTGAAATAAATCTATGTTTATTTTCTAAGATTGGACTGAAGACTATAAGTGAATCATGTAATGATGAAAATTGGATGAAAGTTATGAAAGAAGAATTTATGCAAAATGACAAGAATCAAACTTGGGAATTGGTCCCAAGATTGATAGATAAAAACATTATTGGATTAAAGTGGGTATTCAAAAAAATATGAATGAGAATAGAGAAGTGGTTAGAAACAAAGCAAGGCTTGTGTGTAAAGGCATAGATTTTTAGGAGACTTTTGCTCTTGTGGAAAGAAAGGAAGCTATTAGGATGTTCTTAGTATTTTCTACTCATAAAGATTTCTAGGTCTATCAGATGGATGTCAAGTCTATATTTTTGAATGGTGAACTAGAAAAAGAGGTCTACATAGAACAACTAGAAGGATTTCAGTTATCAGATCATCCGAATATGGTGTAAAGATCAAAGAAATATTTATATGGATTGAAGAAAGCTCTTAGAGATTGGTATGCAAGGTTAGATAGGTATTTGATTTAGTAAGATTTCAACTAAGGTATGACATATAGTAATCTTTAGTTTAAAATTGAAAATGAAAAAATATTGATTGTAGTTATATATGTTGATGACATTATTTCAGAGGAAATGAAACTATGTGCAGGTTGTTTGTGGAAGAGATGTAGAAACAATTTGAAATGTCTATGTTTGGAGAGATGAATTTCTTTCTTGTGCTGCAAATAAATCAAAAAAAGAAATGAATTTTCATTTCATAGTCTAAGTATGTAAAAGAGATGTTGAAGAAGTTTGGGATGGATGGTTCCAAACCAGTATGCACTCCTATGGTGACTACTTGTAAACTGGGAAAAGATGATGATTCACTTAAGGTTGATCAGAGCAAGTATAGATCTATGATTGGTGGACTGTTGTATTTGACTGCTACTAGACTAGATATTATGCATGCAATCTATCTTGTGGCTATATTTCAAGAAGATCCAAAAGAAATATATGTTTCTATTAAAATAATATTTAGATATTTGAATGGCACTCTGGAGTATGGGTTATGGTATTCTAAATACACCGACTTTACGTTAAGTGCTTATACAAATGCAGATTGGGCTGGATGTGTAGATGAAGGAAAGAGTACAAGTGGTGCTGCATTCTTTCTTGGTTCAAAATTGGTGGCATGATTGAGTAAAAAGCAAGATTTAGTTTCCTTGTCTACTGCTAAAGCTAAGTATATTATTGCTACATCTTGCTATACACAAGTTTTATGGATGAAACAAACATTGAAAGCTATCATAGTGGTGTATGATGATCCTATTTCCACCTTCTATGATAAGACAAGTGCAATTAGTTAACATTTCAAAGAATCGAGTGATGCACTTGAGGACAAAGTATATATCTATCAGGTATCATTTCTTCAGGGAGAAGGTCATGGATAATGAATTAAAGCTTGAGTACATATCTCTGTGAAGGATTAGATTGTTGAGATATTTACAAAGACTCTTCCTAAAGATACTTTTGAGTATCTCCGAGAGAAGTTAGGGGTCATTGCCCTTCCTTTATTGAACTAGATGCATATGAAGATGCTTCAGTCCTATCAATCTAAGGATCTATCTTTCTTCTGGATTGATGTTTTGGTGGCTACCTCTTAGGGGGAACAAGTAGTGTCATGTGTTTTCATTGTATGAGTATTCTATTTTCTATGTCAAAGGGGAAATCAATGTAAAATATCTTTTTCCTTTGCCATTGATGTCAAAGGGGAAGATGAAGAATGTGAAAAAGAAGAGAGAAAGAATGTGAAAAAGGAAGAATGGGAGAAATATTATCTACTAAGGGGGAAAATAGAAAGAAAAATCTTGAGAGGTGTAATTGAAGCTAGTATGTTGTCTTTGATGGTTTTTCACATCATGTGTTTCCGTTAATGATAAAGGGGGAGATTACTGCAAGAATAGAAAAGAATGAATGTGTTGTCATTGATGTCAACTGGTCAATTGGTTGTAAACTAGTTGTTGTCATTGATGTCATGGTTGTAGTTTATTGGTTGTATATGTTAAGGATATTGAGAAAATTGTATTGAAGAAAAATTGCAAGTGTTTAGTGGTTGCTTCGGGTTTTGGTCTAGGATTTGCTCCTATGTTTGTATGGTTTAGATATGTTGGTCATGGTTGTTGGGAGCTGCTATATCCATATTTTTGGCTTATGATTTATTACGTTGTTCAAGTTATGTTCACCAGTTGTGAAGTGTGGTCTTTTATGTTCTGGTTGAGGTCCGAGATAAATTTTGTTGGTCTAGATTTCTCTTTGGTGAGGACCTATGAGTTGTGGTTCTATAGTTGAGTTGTTATGATTCTATTGAAGATAATTTTGGTATCTAGAGGTTAGTGCTTAATTGTTCTATGTGTTTTACATTGGTTTGGTTGAACTTGTTTTGAACCCTATCTTCAGAATTGATGTAGCATGTTGGATCTATTAGGGTCCTCACCAAGTGTACGTTTTTGTTTCCCTATTAATAATTCCACTCTAGGATGTTTTGGTGCCAACCTAATTTGAATTTGATATTGGATGACTGATTTTGGATACGTTTCAAAGTTGAAGATGGTATAAATATAGGATGCATTAGTGGTGAAAGAAGTACAAAAGAGAGATAAGTACAAATAAATAGAATAGATAGATGTGAGATTGATGTGAATTAGTGTGAAGCCTAAGTGCTAAGTTTTCAGATGCAGTGAGCAGAAGGTGTACTCTATCATTCATGCATGACTTTGAGTGGTTGAGAAAATTGTGGTGAATTTCTCTGTTGTATTGAGATTGTCTTCTATTTGTAACATATTTCTTCTATCTTCTTTGTATCTCTATGGCACTAACCCCTCTAGGTTGTTAGCCCTATTGGACAGTGAGTCCTAATATGGATAGTGAGTCCCAATCCAGAAAGTGAGTCCTAATTCAGATAGTGAGTCCTTGTTTTGGTAGTGAGCCTTGTATCTCAGAAAGTGATCCTTTTGCAATTAGTTTCAATATTCTCTATAGTGTGAGTTAATTCTCACTATGGTTTTTTCCTTATTGGGTTTTCCACATAAATCTGGTGTTGTGTTTGTGTGATTTTTTTCAATGTTTGCACTTGTACTTAATGTTTATTCATTTAAGCAGTATTAAGGATTAGTTTTGGTGAGTTATTTAAAGGTTTTGTGACAAATGATTCACCTGCCCCTCTCATTTTTCCTACCCAACACCCAAAATAACAAGGTTGTGTTGTAGCGAAGTTTCTCCCAAATGCTAAAAAAATAGTTTCGTTCTTTGATATGTCAACAAATTGAGAGTAGAAATGGCATCGATCCAAATCGGGTTAGGCATGGAACCTTTGACCATTTTGTAAATTGTTATCTATGTTGCTACTATCTTTACAATTGATACCCTAATTAGTGGCTATAAACCTAGTGGAGGCAATGTGTAGGGTAACGCACAAGAAGGTATGCCAGACAAGGTTTTTCCCTTGCTCTTGTTGATACTATCTTTTCTTACTCTTATATTGAAAATGACTCCATATTTTGATCCATTACTAGGGATAGTAAGAATCAATTAGTTCCAAAAATTACTTGCATTTTAAATATGTGACTCTATTATGAAGGTTTGAGTGCATAGAGATTTTTTAATTAGGCAACCTAATATTACATATCTATTGTTCTCAAATATTTTAAAATTTTTATGGTGTGACATTCTTTGTAATCATGGAAAGTTTCCATTGATATTTGAAATGAAATGTAAGTGAAATCAAGTTAAACTAACTAAAATCCTTTAATATTCTAAATCCATATGCTTTTAGCAAGAGAAATTAAGAACGGTTTAGACTTAGATTGTTGTAAATTATTTTTTATTGTTTGATCATGGTTAAAATGGTAGATAGGTTGTTCACCTCCAAATACATGTTTAATCACATCATGATCTAATGTTTATTCTTCCATGTATACATCTAATTGTCAATATTTATCTCTATTAGTCCCCACCCCTTTATCTAAATCACTTTTATTGCTTTTTCTTTCTATATCTCTCTAATCTCTAACCCTATCTCTCTCTCTCTCCTCTTTATAATAATTAAAATATATAATTATTAGTTATTTTAATTTAAATTATAAATATTACATAAATTAAAATAGTTTAAAATTGTAATATTAACTTTTAGCTCTTATATTAAAAGATTATGAAAATAATTTATTTACTTTTAATGACATAAAAAAAATATATTTTAAATAATTTAAATTTTAAAGTTAAATTTATATTTTATATTTTTAATTTATAAATAAAAATATTTCTATAACATTCTAAACAAAAATAATACTTAAAATAGGATTTAAAATAATTTAAAACTTTCAACACAAATCATATAAAAAAAAAGTGAATATAATGGTTGTGGGTGAATTAAAACTTTCAAACAAAAAATCATATTTAAAAAAAATAATATGATGGTTGCTGGTGAATATGCATGCAAAAAGTAAAACAAATTTTATTGTAGGCCATCTACGTGTCATTAGAAATAGCCTTATTATACCTCGGAATAATGCTATTCTCTTTGGATATTTTGCACCACTAAAAACATGGCCAATCATAATGGAGAAAAACAATTTTTAAATTACTTGACATAAAAAAATCTCATGCACATGAACTAAAACATTAAATTAGATTTTATCCAAAAAAAAAAAAAGAATTTGATTGGTTTAAATTAAAACATTTAATGGCTAGTTAAAATCTGCCCCCTCCTAGCCCTAATGGGTGCTTCAAATAAAAAAAACAACCAACATTTAAAGCTGCATGGTATCTTAGTAACTTCTTCTTTGTTGTGACTTAGGGCTTTTGGAGATCTCAGTTGTGAAAGACTGGAGCCAACTGCAACCCTGAAAATCACTATGTAGGGTGACCACCGTTTTTATCTCTTAACCACTGTTTATAGGTGTCTTTTTTGTACAAATTCAATGGTGGAATAGAAGAAAATGTTTTTTGTTTTTCTTAATAAATCAGAGTGGTTTTGATGCAATGCAGGTGCAAGGTCTTCCAAGAGAACGCTGTAAACGGCCCATCATTTTTGGCCAACGCTTCTTATATGGAGTAAGTTATTCGTTTTTCTTTGGGTACCCACAACTTTTCCCTATGCAACAGTCATAAGGAAAACTTTTGACTGTTAATGGTCTTCTGGAACAAAAATGCAGGAATAATAAGGAAATAAGCGTCACAGGAGAGCGCAGTTGCAAGTGTGCAGGTGGGTGCATTTCCAATCCCTCAAGAAGCAAATGATGTAGCAATATGTTGACACTTTTTTATCATTATCTGGTTAATGTGTTCTATAAGTCATCAGTCTTGGTGTATTATCAGATTTATCCATCCTTTTCTCACTTTATTGTTAATAACTCTAGATTAGGAGTAAATAAATCTGTAATGTTACCATTATTTGTACTTTACAAATTATTGTCCAGAACTTATTTCTCATTATATAATTATAATTTTTGAATGAAGATACAAACACACATAAGTCCGCAGAAATAAAGAAGGTTCCGTTGACGATGAGGGAGAAGGAAGAAGAGCATATGGTGTTGAAGGATAATCAGGTGAGTACATTCAATCCCTTGACAAAATACACTCGACTGGTGAAGGTTGTGAGGATTTAGTACCTAATATAACGATATATGGCTAAAATAAAATGTAAATCAACAGTTATAGCGCATGCCTTGTGTATTTTTGTTTATGCTTTATTGAATGATTATGTTTTCCAATGTAGAAAGTTTGATTCAACTGCTTGAGGATAGTTTGTGATTCTGACTCTATATTATTTACTAGTATTTGGAATCTTACGCTGCATATAATATACATAACAATCACTAAAAATATTTTAAATTTGTTTTAGGAAACCCTTTAATATTATTGAGATATTCAATCTTGATACAAAGATGTTGAAGTTTTTGCATGAACTGATCTTAAAGTTGATGGGATTTTCTGGTTTATTGTTAAGTTTTAGTGCCATACTATCCATGTAATATCTTGGCTTAATTTCTCATACAATTTTTTTCTATTTCACCAAACTGTGTGTGAAGTTATTTCATCAAACAAAAACCAGGCCCACTGCACTGAATTCATATCGATTTGTTTCCTTAAAATAACAGAGTTTATAACAGTTTACTTGCTTCATATGGGTTTCAGGAATTTAATACATGAAAATATGCGATTCCAAAATATTCATAATGACAAATACATTACTTCCAAATAAGGTTTATATCATTCTCTTGCCACAGAGATATAAATCAATATACAATCATATTCCTGACCTGAGAGTATAGTGACAGAGACATGCAATCTCCAAGAAATGTTGTTACAGTCCTCCAGGTAAGCTTAGTAGCTATACGGCGTGGTCTTCATATGAAACCTTTCCTATGGGTTTGGTCGCCCAAGGGTGAGCCACTTTCCTACAGCTATACGTCTCCAGAGGTTGTTGCGGCTAGTAATGGAAGGGCCCCTACAATCCAAAAATCAAATGAGCCTCTAAAAACTGTATTTTGTATCTTCTCGTGAATAGGTTCTCAATACTATTGTCCTTCTTTTAATAATTTAAATATTTGAACTTTAGAGAGAAAATATAATATTAAAGTGAATTTTAATGTATTAATATTTTACTTAAGTCACTTAATGAATATTAATTATATAATATTATTCATAAATTTGACTTTAAGAAAAATAATATTAATTAATTAATAATCGATTCTCTTGATTAAAAATAGCTCATGGGAATGACAAAAGCTATTCAACCTTAGGGACTGCTAGTTGGAAGGGGACATTACTATCCATTATGGAATTATGGAATCTTTGTTGATCATATCTAAAGGAAATGTGAATGCATTGTCCTCCAACATCTTAAATGTCAATTATGGTTGTAGTTAAAATGGATAAGAGTTTATAGTTACAAGTAAGATTTGTTGTTTATTTGGTATATTTAATATTAAAATAAATTTCAAGAGATTTTAAATCATACTATTGTTGAAATTTTGATAGTTGGATAGATACGATTATTTGCGGAATTAGGGGTTCAAGGTTTTTTTTTTTTTT
>VDFB02235030.1:0-29843 GCA_007258455.2 Sequoia sempervirens | reverse complement strand
ATTGATTTATTAAAATACTCATTTTCCCTCAACATGACAAGTCCAAACATTATTTATTGTTGTTTTCTTGTCCCCTCTCGGGAATTTATTGCAAATTTGAATTCAAATTCTCCCTCTCATGGGCACTCTTCCCAAATCTTGCACAACCATTGACCACTCATCATTTGACAAGTGTCATCTTCTCATTAGAGGATCTTTAGTCCCACATTCACCATCTTGGCCAATCTCTCATCAACAAAATCTATAAAATAAGGCCTTCATTCTCATTCATGGATCCACAATTTTATGCAAGGTTACTCTCTTGGTTTGAGAAATAATCTTGTTTTCATCTCCATTGTACTTCATCATCTTGAGCTTTTTATCAAGGATTGGGAAAGGGTCACTAGCACATGTGACACCAATCCACTATGGAATAGGTAACTTGCTTTTGTTTTCATAATGTTTTAGTCTTTCTAGTATCATTTGTTGCATTTGGAAGCATTCACAAGGTATTTCATAGAGGTATTTTAATAGAGTTTGCAAAACACTAACCCATGCTTGAAGTTTTAGTTGTTTGCAGATTTTTATGGATGCCTACACAAACAAGGCTGCACAAATTCTAAAGTGCAGATCTCTTGCAAGAGTCTATGCACTATTTATGCAAGAAACATACTTGTGTTTTCAGTTTAGCTAGCTAATTAGTGATTTTCCAATGTCAATGAATATATATATATATTAGAATCTCTCTCTCTCTCTATATATATATATATATTAGAATCTTTCTCTAACTCTACACCGAATATGCAAGATCAATTATGTGAGTTTTACTTGCATAATATTGTGCTCTCAGATCAAATAGAATAGAATCCTCTAATGTTTGTGAGGACTTACAGATTAAAGCATTAGCCTCTTATATCTACAATGAACAACAAATGGGTGATATTTTGTAGGATTATACTGAAAAGGAGAAAATTATTGCTCTGTAGCTGAGGAAATAATCCAAATACTCTAATGTCGTTATTGATGAATGGTTAGAGCTCCCGACTTATAAAGGTGTAGGAAGGAAAATAATGAGTGTAAAGGAATGTAACTACACCAGGATGAATCAACTAGTTATAGGGCCTATTGATCACACCTTCTAGTTTGTAAAGAAGACATGAGAGGAATTAACCCTTGAATTAAAGAAAAAGGAACCTCACTCCTTGTACAATTTTATAACCATTATCAAAAGGTCTCACAAGTATATAGACATTTCTAGGGACAATTGGTTTACATGGGTTCCTTTGACAATTCATCCACCTCTCCTTCTCTACCTAGTGCCACATTGGACATGGAGGAACCAGGATGAAATACAAGCAACAAAGAACCTGAGGCTGGTAAATATTTCATGTCGAAAGGGCTACTATTTGAGACAAGTTAAGGAAGTTGATGTTGTTGTAGACTTCAGGGAGATCACTTTGCAGTACAACCTCTGTGACCCAAATGTTGCTTGAAGACAAACCATTTCTCAATTGGGGGAATGATGAGCTTGATTAATAGCTAGTTTTCTCTTGTTTATTCCATATCTTTTAAACACTTTAAGCTATTTATTTCATATGCATTCCTACACTTATATACCTTTTACATCCTTTATGTAGTCTAAATCAAACTTTGATGAGTTGAAATATGATTATGATATGTTGATATTTGCATGATGAATGTATGAATGTGTATGAATTTCAATTTAAATTTGTGTTTAATTCATGATTGTTAATAGCATGTCTGATTTGGATGAGAACTAACTCCTTGCAACTAGAATAACAACCTGTAACAATTGGAGAACTCAACCCGTAGACAAAGGATTTTAGGCTGATAAGTAGGGGAGACTCCAGAATAACTAGGCATGTGACAATTACAAAAAATGATGAAGGAAATCATTAGAGTGATTGATTAGGAGTCATTAGATCATTCAATAAGGTGATGAAAGGATGAAGGATTTTGTGATGAACAAGGAAATTGACGTGATTGTTTGTGCATAACATGTATTTTCCATGCCATTAAAGAAGAGTTGCAAACCTAGTTGTCTCCTTCCATTTGATTCAGTCATAGTTTTTATTGCAAAGACTTTGTCTCTCTCTATTATGAAGGAGAGTGGAAACTTTCATTTAATTTTAGTTTTTAGTCCTTATGCAAATAAACCTCCTCCCAAACCTATATAGTTGGAACAATGGTTGAGGAGTAGAGCTAGTTAGAGATACATGTGATTTTAATATTTACAGTATTGTTTTCAAGTAGACAATCTTGCATTGTTAGTTTTCTATTATCAATTATAATGGATATGCACCCATGAATGAAAGATCTGCGAAGATTCTTGTCATGTTGTGAGAGTTCAATTTTATACAATGAAGATGTTTCATTTTACCATTATGTTTAGTTGATTCAAGTAGAACACATTTGGTTTATCCTATGGGAACAACACACTGAGCAAGGGACACTCAAGGTACTATTCACCCACTTTTAATTTTTGTTGTTAGAATAAATGTTCATATTATTGCATTCATTTCAATAGATTCTTCATTACATACATGTGAATGATATCTTGTTTTATGATTCACCTTTTGTAATGATTCTTTGAGTCATCCTCTGGAGTAAGTCAAGTAGTTAGGAGTAAGAGTTAGCAGTGTTAATGAAGTTGCAAAGTTCAGTTTAGCAGTTATCAGTTATAGTGGTAAGCTAAAGGTACCCACAACATCATTAGTAGATTAAGTTATTTCCCCCATTTTGCAGTTTATGCTTTATTTTCCTTTTCTAATCTTTACTATTTTCCTGCACATGTGTAAACCACCTATAATTGATGATATAGGCCGTGTAGAGACTATGAAATGCACATACAATGCCAACATAATAAAAATCTTACGAAGCCTTGGTTGATAATTAATTGAAGCCTTAGCAAGGGTTTAGTGCACTATTCAACTAGGAACCCTTC
Organism: Sequoia sempervirens; assembly: GCA_007258455.2. Lineage (NCBI taxonomy): Eukaryota > Viridiplantae > Streptophyta > Pinopsida > Cupressales > Cupressaceae > Sequoia > Sequoia sempervirens. The sequence goes on along the minus strand of VDFB02235030.1, from coordinate 26,899 downwards.
CTTTCAATTTTAGGTCTAACACCAAGTTAACTAGACAATAGTTAGGCCTTACACATTGCTTTAAGAACATGATAATAAATATTGTGCAATAAATATTGCTTAAAAGTAAACTATTCATTAATTTTGAATTTGATAAAGAAATTACAATAAAAAAATTTGTATAGATTTGAATTGTGCCTTAAACCTAGGGCATGGAGGTTAGGGAACAAAACTAAAATAGTTATAACAATATGGATTCTAACATTTATGCATAATAATAATGCATTACATTATTATCCCTCAGATCCATGCAAGAAAATCAAACCCTAGTAATATCTTAAGTATTCAATATTTCTCATTAAGCATATCTGATTTCCTACTTGAGTAAAATCTATAAGAGAAATATTCATACACAAAAAACTGCAAAGATGAACAAAATAGATCCTTGATCGATTTTATTCATAAATGCTTAAGATAAGTACAAGTATGAGACAATACATTTGTAGAAATTGTCATTGTATTGGACCTATAAATGCTAGTATTGTTATACAACATTATTAGTCACATTTACAACCTATCCTATAAAATCCTAGTTTCAAACATATACAGACAGATGTACAAAATGTGCTCTGCTTACCAAATTTTCAAGATCATTTGCAAAAGGCCCTGAATTCCCTTTTATAGAAATAAGGGAGCAAACAAGCCTCAGGCCTTTTGATACTTGTGTCAGATATTCATTTGACCATTTTACCCATAACCAAAAGCAAGTACAAAGATATTATCGATAAAGGTCTATTTTTGGGTCAATTTGGAAATGTAAAGAAAACTCATTTTATTGTTTGCAAAACTTAGCGTTTTCTGAAAACCCTAAAATGGATTACTAAATGACCTTTGCAAGATGAAAGAAGCATCTAAATGTAGCCCAGAAATTTTATAGCCTAAAGTTAACACTATATTATATTGTATATGGTTTAATCTAATAATATAAATATGAACTTTCAAACAAGATATCTTTTAAATGATTTTGGTCACTTTTTGAAACCAATATATGGTTCCACTTTCAGAGTTAATTTCTATGGTTTGATTCTTTCATTTAATTAATGATTGCTATGGTTTGCAAATCCCTTAATTGGGGAAAGAAAAACAAATTGTGGTGATTGGTTGTGTACTTAATTTAGGATTGTTTGGGTACTCTGGTATAAAGAATATAGTTTAGTGTAGGTTGACATATCCAAAATTTAAAGAATGATATAGAATTTCAAGCCATTTAGGGTTCCAGGGTATACACCACCCAACCCATAGTTTTTCATTGTATATTTATTAGCCATGAACTTTGAAATCTTGCAGTTCACGACTTCAATGTCACAACTTTTAGGCTCTACACTTCGTTTAATGGTTTTACAAAATTTGGGTTTTATCCAGTAAAACTAATGCTCACAAAGAGGTTATGTTTTAGTAGGCCTCACTTGGTTTTAGAATTATAGTGGAGCGTTATGCCTAAGGTTTAATCACCTTATGAATCCAAACCTAAATAACCCTTGGTTTAAGAATGTCGTATAAAATGAGGATGCCTTTCAGCCCAGGGATAAAACCTTAAGCATTTTGACTACTGCCATAGGTATATTACCACTTGCATCCTACACAATAATTTTAGATTTGGCTATGGTTTCAAGTAGCATGGGGCAACAAGGTTTAAAGAAATAAAGGGGAAGAAACCCCAAATCAAAGATATTATCGATAAATAATAGTTTTTGGGTCTTTCTAAAAAATCGGTAGGAGCTTAATATTTCAAGAACTGCTTAAAGGCTTTAAATATTTGATGGGGCCAAGCCCACAAAATGTAGGTCAAAGTATAAGATATGTTGAGGCTTGAGCAGAGATGGAGAATATGCAGATACTTGCATTCTCACGATTTGAGTCTTAAACGTTAGGCATTTTAGCTGAACACTAAAACAACCTATGGTTTGAAGGAAAAGGTTAGTCTAAAAGGATGTAGTATGATCATTTGAATTAGTTGGTACTAGTTTGGTTACTCAGTCAGTAATAATCCCTTTTTCTGAAGTAAAGAAATTTATTTTGGATAATTGTGCTTTCCCCATAGTTGATGTAGTTGGGCCTTAGTAATTCCACTGGCTATTATACTTTTGATCCTTCTACTGTTTATGATTTATTGATTGTTTCTATGCTAGAAAACAATTTCATTTCTGATGAAACTATTGGTTCCAAACCCTACCATTTTTTTGCTTGACTACCAATTAGAGATAATTCTAGCTTGTTGATTCCATGGTTAACAAGTAGATCTATATCCCTATTCGCTTCACAATAAATATGCTTAATTGATTGCATTTGTACCTCTTTAGTAATTCCCTTATTCTAGACACATTAGACTATAGATGGCAGTCGCCTATTTGGCCACTTATAATTGCATTTACACTCACTATTGAGTCACATCCCAACTCAATATTTACCAAACCTTTTTCTTTGCAAAGTAGTAACCCTCTAAGTATCCCTTCAATCTCTATGACATTGTTTGTAGATATCATAAGTTTTGTTGATAAAGCTGCAAATAATTGACCTTTCTCATTATGTATTAAACAAAGAGCTCTCGACTTCCCTGGGTTTCCATGGGAGGACCCATTTGTATTTAGCTTCAGTCTACCCCTTGGGGGATTCCATTTTTCCTTCAATATTTTAATCTTAGGATCTGGGGCAAACTGGAAGAAGGGAGGAACCTTGAGTGATTTTCAACTTTTCATGAGATCATCATCCCGAACTGTAAATTTTGTTTTCCTCTACATTTTGATATGAGAGTTCATCAACTCAATTACGTTTCTTTCTATGATGGATATTACTTTACTTATTGGCTTAGATTTATCTTGAAATACTATTCTATTTCTCTCTTTCCAAATGCTCCAGATCATGATTGATGGGGTTGCCTACCATATTTGGCCCCAAAAAGCTTCTTTTTAAAAGGATGGACAACTTATAAAGAAGTCCCATATTTTTCTACTTCTCGGAGTGGCCCACCCCAATTTTTCTAATAGTCAAACCCAACTTTGTGCAAAAAATGGGTAGTTTAAAAGTAGATGATATACATTTTCTTCACTTTTATTACACATGACACACCAATTAGGGCCTTCAATTCCTACTGTCTTTAGATGATCTCGAGTCAAGATTCTACCATGGAGAGTTGTCCATGTGAAGGCACCTGCCTTGGGTAGTACCCACCATCCCCAACATAGATTCTGAGGCCATATTTCATCTCCTTGCTTCATTTGTATTTAGTAACCCGACTTGACTGAATATCTTCTAGACTTTGCTCCACACCAAATCATTCTATATGATTGTTTATTTAAACATAGTTGTCTTTCTTAGAGGATTTTGGTTAACCTTTTCTTCATTGCTTCTTCCATGGGGAGGGCATCAAAATTCAACCAACTACACTTTCCATTCTCATCCATCGTTACATAATCCCGAACATAATCTCCAATCTTGCTACTAATGGAGGGAATGTGGGCCACCAACTCGGGGTATTCTATTAATGGCTTATGACCCCCCCATGGGTCCTTCCAAAATTTTGCCTTGCCTCCATCATTTATTTTCCATGTTAAGTGGTTTGTAATTATGTGTTTGCAATTTAGCATGAAATTCCACACATGTGAGCCACCTTGGGAATTTGCAATTGTGAGAATTCTTTTTGAATTCAAGTTGTCTAAATATTTTTGTTGCATTATTTTGCACCATAGTAATATTGGATGTTGGTACATTTTCCATATTAATTTGGCACCTAGTGCCAGATTGTGTGCCTTTAGATTTCTTATTCATGCACCTCCTTTTTATTGGAACTTGCATACATTATCCCAATGAATTAGGGGAATTCTGTGTTTCTCATTTGATTCATCCCACAAGAAGAGTTTTAAGATACTTTACAAACTTGAAGTTGCTTTGGATGTTAATTGCATGCAAGACATATAATAGATTGGTATTGTTGAGAGTATCGCTTTTATCATTGTAATATGTCCTACCAAATTTAACCATTTCCCCTTCTAGGTTAGAGATTTATCACTGCATTTTTCCTTTATCTTCTCCCATAGACATGTTCTTATAATTTCTTTGAATACAGGTTGTACACCCAAATATTTACATGGGATTTCATCTATAGTATATCCCAAAACTTTTGCTATTCTTTTTTGCATTATTTTTTTTTGTGTTGAAGAAATAAATTTTTGATTTGTCTTTATTTATTTGTTGTTCAAAGGCATTGATATATTTCACCATACATTCCTTTATCATTTCGACGTCGTTGATTGATGCTTCATCATACAATACTGTATCATTTATAAATTATATATGAGTGGTTGCTTCTATACCTTGAGGAATTTGCAATACTTTCCAATGCCCTTGGTTTTGATAGTAGGCTAGATATGCCTACTGAGAGCTTTATCCATTATTACAAATAAGAAGGGGGAAATTGGGTCCCCCTGCCTGATTCCACTTGTGCTTTCAAAAAACCACATGGTATATTATTAATTAGTATTGAATATCTTGTTGATGAGAGGCAATAGAAGACCATTTGAAGCCAATCCTTGCAAAAACTATTTTTTTCCATGATTTTGATCATAAATCTCCATCTTACTCTATCATATGCTTTGCTCACATCAAGTTTTACCATCATACTTGGGAGTCTTTCTTTGTTTATTGTATGCAATTCTTCATTAGCTAATATGATGCTATCCACACTATCCATTCCTAACATAAAACCACTTTGATTTGGTGATATTATCTTTTCCAAAGTTTTTTAAAGTCTGTTAGCTATTGCTTTTGAGAGTATTTGTAGATTGTATTGCAAAGAGATATTGGACAATAGTCACCAAAATTGATACAAACCTCTTTCTTTGGAATTAGGACCATAGCTGTATTGTTTATGATTTTCACAAATTTCTTTTTCTCCCTAAAATCCTCCAATACTTCCCAAACCTCCTCTTCTAAGAAGTGCCAACATTTTTGATAGAAGAAGGCAGGGAAGCCTTTAGGCCCCGGTGATTTATTTGGGTGTAGTTAGAAATCAACATTCTTTATTTCTTTCTTTTCTGAAAGGCTTAGTCGGCATGGAATTCTCCCTTGGAGATATTAACTTTGGTATATTTGCTAGGATACCTTCATCATTTAATGAATCTTTAGCATCGTTCGGGGCTAGGAGTTGTTTAAAGAAAAAGATTGCTTCCTCCTTTATTTCTTCTAGTTCCTCAATTGTCTTGCCATTAGATGATTGAATTATCAAAATCTTTTTGGGTGCTTTCTTTATTTTGGTTGTATTATGAAATAATTTTGTATTAGCATCACCTTCATTTAGCCATATCTCCCTTGATTTGGTTCGCCAATATTCTTCTTCCCTGCCAAGATCTCATTGTATTCTGCCATGATTAATTTTTCCTTTTTATAGTCTTCCTGGAATGTACCATCTTCCATTACCTTTTTATTCAATTTTTCCAGTTCTTCTTTTGGTCTTTCTTTTATAGAGAAAATATTTTTAAAGGCTATCTGACTCCACTCCTGTAGTTTCCTTTTGATATGCTTTAATTTATTAGTGAATATAAAGCTTTTGGTCCCTATGCATTTTGGGTCCTCCTTCCACTATTGTTCAATTAGTTCCACCAAATCTTCCTTTCTAAACCACATCTTTTCCACATTGCAATAAGTATTTTGATAGTCTTTTTCTTCTATAATTGTCAATTTAGTAGGAAGATGATCAAAGCCGACAAGGGGGAGTATACTCGCTTCCAAATTTAGGTTTATTTCCATACAGTCTTGTGAGTATATAAACCTATCCAATTTTTCTTTAATACAACACTCCCCGTACCTCTTGTTTGACCATGTGCATGAGGCATTCTTTGTTTGGGCATCAATTAGATTGTTTTGCATTAAAAATTGTTTAGAAGCGCTCATTAAAGATGGGATTATTATGCTCCCTAAAAAATTTCTTATTTCCCAAGAAGTACATTAAAATATCCACCCAAGATAAACCTCCTTCTCCCGAGGGTTGAGAGTTTCAAGCTAAGAGATTCCCATAATTTTTCCTTTTCAAGATTCCTTGTTGGGCCATAAATATTAAACAAGATGAATTTAATGTTGCTTTTTAGGCTTGTGGCCTCACATAAATTATCCAGTTAGCTTTCTTCTCAATTATATTCATCCCAACCATATTGTTTCACCACACAATTTCAAGCCCACTTGCTGTTCCATAAGCCTTTGAGTAGGATTCCTCCCAACCTCCAAGGTGTATGATGTTAATGTTTTCTTCTTCTATCTTGGTTTATTGCAATAGTATTATATCCATGTCTACTCTTTCTATTTGATGCTTTATTAAGCGTCTTTTGTTAGGGGCATTTAGGCCCCTAACATTCCATGTCATTAATTTCATGGCTCCCTATGGAGGGAGTGCTCTCCTCCCTTTGTTTCCTTTAGAAAATTTTTGATGCTTTTAATTCCTTTTTCCTGAATGAATTCTTCTTGCCTTTGCTTATTTGGTTTTTTCCCTTTCTTTTTCTTTTTTTTTTAATAGGTTCAAGTATCTGAACAACTGTAGAGAAATGCATCTAATGTCTATAATGTCAAGTTCATCGTATTCCTCTTCATATTCACTTTCAAAGGTGTTTCCTCTTTCTTCTTTTGGATTTTGTATGGCTAATCAGTGCTTAATCTAGGAATTGACTCCACACTAATGACCTCTTCTCTTTTATTGTCTTCCATAATGGTTTCCTTTTTCCTTATGCCCAATTCATAATTATCTTTGAGGGGGCTTTGCATTGTATTTTTCTTTTTAGGGCTTCCCATTTTTGTGCCTATGTTATCTTGTTTCTTTTCATTGGTTTCTTTTTTCCTCCATATCTTTGTAATTTTTGAAGGAATCTTGTATTTTTCTATTGTGTGATTCCTTCATCCACACTTTAGGCAGTAAAGTTTTTGATCTTCAATTTCTATTCTTGCAACCAAATTCTTGTTTTAGATTTTAGCTTAATCTCCTTCAGAATTCACTTAATTTCCGGTGCTTGGATCCTTGCATAAAGAGGAATTTCTTTCCAATATAGGGATATCTATTTCTATCAAAGTGCCTAAAGACCTTCCAATATTTTTTAGGCACTCCTCCAACCAATATTCTAGGGGCATATTATATAACCTGATCCATTTAGCCTCTATATATGGCTCATGGTTTCATAGATTGAAATTTGGTTCCCATTTTTGCATATAAATTAGGTTTCCTTCTATTTCCCAGATGTCTTCTTTCAAAACTGAATCTCGTTCCTCTTCTGATAGGAATGCTATAATGAGAACATTGATGGGAAAAAAATTAATCACATGATCCAGTTTCCAATTTGTTTGTGCCCAGTTCTCTATGGTGTCTCTTCCTTTTTTGGGCCCTATAATTTTACAGATGATAACTGATTCATGTAGGGGTTCAATATCTTCTTATGTTTCATCTTGGACATCAATCTCTATTGGATCCACTAGGCTATCTGATGGACAAACCTTGCTTTTCACCCTATTACCGGTTCTATTTCTGGGTATTTTATTTGTCTTGCTATTTTCCTTCTTATTCTTTGTCGATTTAATATTCTTCTCATCCGTTAATGTCATTTTGGGTGTTGAAAATTCCTTTGAGTTAATTGGGGAAATCCTTCTCTCTTTGACTGGTTGGTACCCCATTTCCTTCATTTAACAAAGGGTCGATTTATTTTATGATTGATGGTACTATTGTTTGGCCATGATACATAGTGAGGCATTTTGAATTCTACGCTTGTCTATTTATGTATGGCTCCTAGATGTCATTTTGGCCGCATGTTTCTTTTAACAATTTTCAGTAGGCTAAAATTCTAATATGAATTAATTCGTTGGGGGCTTTAATATTTTGTAGTTTGCAATAGTCTTTTGTTCTCTATCACAAAAATGTTCGCAAGAAGAGCTTAATAATTATGGATTATAAATATTATAGTCTTATATATTTTATAAATATTAAATATATATTATTCAATTTGTTTTAAAAATATACTTTTTATTTTTTTTGCTCGGTAATAGTGTTAATTTTATTAATAATTATAAAAGATTACATAGCCATTCTCATTGCAGCTTCATTTCAAAAACCCCTTTCCAACACCACTAAGATCCTCTACATGAAGCCCTAACCCTACCACCTAGCCACACTACAATCAACTCCATGAATTACAAACAAAGAATCACTATATCAAACAAAGAGGCTCCCTAGACAACCCTAAAAAAAAAGCCTAAAAACATCAACCCCTAAAAAGAGACCTATTAACAGGTCAAAAATTTGAAGCACTATTTGGTCTTCCCTTATTCTAAGATCAGAGGACCATATCAAAAGTTTCCTTCTTTTCTTTCTTTGCTTTCTTCCCCTTAACAATTTGCCAACCGTCCTCCACTCTTGCAGCCTCCTTTTTCCATTCCAATGGTTTGCCATGGGGACTCTTCAAAATTTCATTCAAACTACCAATTGCTTGTTGACTTTGTCCATCACCTTTCCGTTTCCTACCTTCTTTCTCTTGCGACCTCATCACACCTTTTTTCTCTCAACACTCTGGTGTTGCTGCCCAATTTTTCAACTCCTTTTCACATCCGTTGAAGACAACATTATCACTGTTCACATACAGACTCCCTTTCTATGTTGGAACATCACTAGTCTGTTGTTGATCCACCCTTCTAACATCATTCACCAATGCCTTCTCGTCCTGACCTAGAGCCCCAAGTACCTAACCCTCCTCTTCCCTGCCTTTCAACTGAGAGCTCACTTGCTTCTCCTCCTTTTTCTCCACTGTATAGTGTTGGGGAGCAACATTTTTCCACCATGAAGCAAATTTATTTGTTATGTGTTTGGCACATTGAGCAGCCAAGTGCCCAGTTTGAAAACAAATTCTTCACCTAAAGGATACCCCTTCATAATCTAGGGGTTGCACCCAACAACCTTTCAAAGTTTTTATCCGGATCTCTTCCAGAAGCTCCTTAGACACGTCCATTTCCACCAAAATCCGAGCAAAAGTCGAATGCAGAAGATTTGAGGATCCCTCATCCACCATTAAAAAGCTACCTAAAGAGTTCCCTACAGCCTCCAAGCAGGAATCAAACCAAAATTGTAAGGGAAGGTTAGGAAGTCTCACCCAGAGAGGAACCCTCTGAAACACTTCAATGGCTAGGTTAAAATCCAAATGCCATGGCTTTAACATTAGTGTATATTTTTCTTCCCAATCCTAGTGATAGTCACAAAGGATCTTATTTCTATCTTGCTCCTTTTCAAAAACAACAATGAAAAAACCTTTAGCCATGGGATAAATTTGAACATACCCTTCTAAAACATGCTTCCAATGGTTAGAAATCCACTGGTGGAGATCGATCAAGCTTGGCCAAAATCCCTTGAATCTCCCAATCAGGCCTAGCCCAGAATAAACTTTTTCATTAAAAGTCACTTCTTGATCAAGCTCGCCATCTAGCTCCACTGTGATTGTTCTAGTTGAAGGAGGTAAAACAGAACCCCCTCCTCCTTGTCCCATCGAAAATTGGTTGAGTGCTTCAATGTCTGAGAGGATCCAGTTTGGTTCCACCCAATCTCAGACACCTTGGACCCCTTAACAAATCCATCTCCCCTTGTGACAAAAGCACCAGGTTGCCCACTCTTCTGGCCTCGTTGTGTAGACGGGTCGCCACCGTCCAATCCAAAGCCATCATCGCTATGGCATGATTTCTTTGCAACATTCTTTGTTTGGTTGCCTCGACAAACCTTCTCCCTACTGCAATTTTTGTTGTGCCGCAATCCATAGATCTATCCCTGAGAAGCCTTTCCTAGAGGGCTCGGTTAAGGAAAAACCCTAGTTGCGGTAGAAGACAACAGTCAACCATTAGCATCCATCTGGAAATCAATCTGGCAGCTTTTCAATTCCTAAAAATATACTTTTTATTATTTATATATTAAATTTGTGAATAATTAATTTATTATTTTATATAATACATTTGTTTTTTTTTTGTTTTGGCAAATTGCTATCAAAGAGGATAACACTCTTTATATTTCTTTGAAAACAAGATTACATATTCCTGGATAACAATACTTAAATATTTGTCCCATATTTTGCTGACCTTAATGCCATTGAATGTTTGGCCGTTGAGGGAGAAGATTTCTTTCTTTTTACTTCTGTCCATTCCTGCTTTGGATTGTTGGAGATATTTTGTTCGAAGCATTTTCCCTGCTTGGTTGCTTCTTCAGATATTGAATTTGTTGAGATCACCTAAGACTCAGAAGTCTGCAAATCAGATTGACCTTGAGTGGATGACTTGCCAGGAGTTGTAGATGCACCAATTACCTCATGGACATTGTTTTGTGAAGCCATTGAGGGAGGGGACACTTCCTGTAAATATTTTGGAGAAGACAAGTTCAAAGTATCCTTTGCAATTACATAGTGGCTTGATTCAACCCCAACCCACCAAGAAGGCTGATAAGAGACTTCTCCTTGTGCCTTAGCTTGTTGCTTATTCCATTGTGAAGTACCATGGGCTGTTGAGAAGCATTTTCTACATCTAAAAGCAATTTTTTCGTAATCTACTGATTGTCGCCAACATCTTTTTCTAACTTTCAATGAGATTTCAGCTAGTAGGCCTTTCGATAAATCAAATTCAACACATAAACGAGCACAAGTAGAGTTTTCATAATTGATAGTTTCTTTCAAAATGCTATGATACTTGCCTAGACCATTGGCAATTGCAATCAGGCATTCACTTTCTCAAAATTGCAAAGGAAGGTAGGGCAATCTTGCCCAAAGAAATGCCGAAGAAAACGTCTATATTCAAGGATCAAAAGAGGGGAACCAAGGCTTCATGCATAGAAATTCACTGTGGTAAAACCACAAACTTGTGTTAAGGATCAATTCTTTATCTTCCAGAGATTCAAATTCCAAAATAAAAAAAACCCTTTGCACATGGATAAATGTTGATTTCATCCTCCATGTATTCTTTCCAATTTTCGCTTATCCAGGCATGGAGGTCGCACAATTTCGGCCATACTCGCATGAATCTACATATCAAGGCATGTCTTTTCATAAACTCCTCTCTGTCATAAGCGATGTTGTCCAAACATATTTCTGGGGCCGATTCAGAGTTGCGGATGAAAAATGGGGGTTTCAGAGCACATGGGCGGGAAGAAAAAAATCTTGGGAAGAGGCCTTCAACAACTGCTTTCTTCCCCGCAGTGTGTCTGAGTCATCCAGACTCAGAGCCATTTTGTATGACTCTAATTTGCGAGGAGAACCGACCTCCCCACCCCTCGCTAAACCCTACGAAAATTGAGAAGCCCTAACTCCATTCTTGGTAGGGCACGAGAAAACCTTTGTCGTTTCTGTGCTAGCATGGGCGCTCCCACCATAATCGGTCCTTGTACAAGCCACATGAGAAGTTGGGATATAAGGCTTGGAGAAAACGTTAGCAGAAGGAGCGACGAAGTTCATTGCAGCGGGAGCCATCGCGGGTCATATAATACATTTGTTATATGTTAATATATATTTCATATTTATATGATATTATATTATATAAATATTAAATATATATTATTCAATTTATTATATAAATATAAATTTTTATTATATATATTAAACTAGTTACTAATTTATTTAAATTTATTATTTTTTATTATTAATGTTAAATGTTAATTTTTATATTAATATAATTAATTTTTAAATATGCTATAATTATTTTTTAATTTAATTTTTCAAAATTATCTTCTAAATAGTAATAATTTACATATAAATTATTTTTATTATAAATATTAATTATTCTATTATTAAATAATAATTCAATTAATATTTTAATTTTATATATATGATTTTTAAATATTTAAATTATATTAAATGTAAAAATAAAGAATAACATAAAAATATAATTTCAATATTTATATTGAAGTTCTTTCTCAAAATTTAAATTTGTCAATCAATTTTTTTACTAATTATCTATTAAAAAACATATAATTTAAAATACCTTACACCTTTCTGCTCCTCTAGCTCCTAACTCCCCCCACACATATAAAAGAATTGTTTTATTTGTTTAGTCTTTTAATATATAATCTATATAGATTTTCATTAAACTCAAGAGTGGAGTCAAACCCAAGACCAATGGAGAGCAAACCCACCTCCCAAGCCAACTCTACTACCTATACAAGCTAATAATTATATATTTTTAGTTGTAGAAAACCAACAAATTGCTTATAATTTTATAATTATTACATCTTTATAATTTTAAATTAATATAAATTTTAAAATATTAGATCAAATATTTATAATATGCATTAGTCAAAAATCGATATGTATTTCTTATTAATTATTATTATAGTATATTTTTAATATTCATAAATGTTGGTGTAAATAGGCGTTTGATCTATTTAGTTTAGTTGTCTAATAGATCCTATTCACATGTTAAGTCCGTTTAAATTCTAAGTAAATTAGGTGTATTCTTTTAGAAGTCTTAGTTGTTTAAATAAGATCTTAGCATCTAGTTGACTTTTATTTAACATGTAGTTGTCTTATCATACAAGATTAAGACACATGTCAAGATCTTGTTTAATTCTATCTCACATTTTTGTTTTCGTTGTTTTTTATTTTTGCAAGTAAATTGAAAACTTGAAAACTTGAATGATTTTAATAATAAATCAATCAATCTACAAACTGATTTTACAAACAAATCATTTGATAATCAATATTTAATAAATATATTATAAAAAAAAAACTCAATTTCAACTACATTGAAGATATCTTAATATCGAACTTCAATCAATCTACAATATCCCTTTACTAACAAATCATTTGCTCATCAATATTTAATTATTTGTTAAATCTAAAATCATAATTGTCCTGAATGAATCAAACTTGGAGTCGAAGTAATAATCTTCATTGACAGTTGTTCAATGATTGCGCTGGACAATATAAAAAGCCGGCTGAATTTAAAAAATATAAAAATAATAATAAGATAGAGGTCTAGGAATTCTATAGTTTAAGTCATCTCCATATTTATTCAATTCTCTGGGACCAGGTCATCTCCATATTTAGCAAAGCGCTTGGCAATCTCACGAATCGAACAAGTCAGAGTACCTTTTATTCAATAGATGCTATCCAGATCAGCTGTCCAGCGAAAATCTGTTGGGTTCATACTTTAGCATTCTTTATCAATTGGGCTCTCAAATTCACCCCTTATTGTCAATTGGGTATCATGCGGCTTAATCCAATAACCTTATTTTCGAACATTTATTCATTTAAAACGTTGTAATCTCAGCTGATTTTTATGCTATTTGGACAGATCTTTGAAATCTGAGGACCGTTACAACAACATGGGGTGCAGAGGATTCATAGCTTGTATATTGAACATTTTGAATTTTTTTCAGACATTTTTTGGAGCAGCAATGATCATTTATTCAGTATGGATGCTCCGTCAGTGGGATTCTTTTCACAACTACATACCCAATTCATTTACATCTAGTGCGACACTTGGAATTGATCTTCCAGCCCCTTGGTAAGTAACTATTCTGATATTAGCATGTAGGTTGTTCAAGCTATTTTATTAGAGAGTTACCGTTCTCATATTTATAAAATGATTGAACAAATGACAGGTTTATCTATACATTTATGGGAATTGGCATCATTGTGTGCGTGGTTTCTTGCTCTGGTCACATTGCTGCAGAAACTACCAATTGGTGCTGTCTTTGCTGTGTATCCTGGAATGATTAGTTTTTCGTTTATTCAAATTGAAAAATTGGGACTCGCTTTAATTTCAAAAACATGATGAAAAATCTGATTGAAACCCCAGCTGCCCATGATATACGCATCTTTTACACCCATGCCATTGTGGTTTATGTAGTCTTCTGTGTGTCTGGTAATCGAGTTCTAGTGGACTGAGCTGATGGCCTTCCGTACCAAAAACAATTTACAGTATCAGTGTAAACCAATTTCACTTCATCCTGTTAGTACCAAATATATATAGGTTGCAGCCTACAATCAACTAGATGTATAAATGCAACTTTCTTGAATATGCACGAGATTATGACTTTCAGAGCTGTCTGGAATAAAGGAAGAATTTCAGAACATGCAGTATATTCAGATCATAACTAGATGGATGATAGAAGAAATGACTCTGTATTAAGTATTCCAAGCATTTGATCCGGAAAAATAACATTCAATGAGGATACTGCAGAAAAACTCCAATTTTTTAAGGAAGAATTCTCTAATCAGCATTGTAGAGGATGTTCAATTTTCATCAAGTCAAATATATTTCTGAAAGCGAAAGGAATGTGAGGTGACTACCACACTGCCATCTTGGACAAGCCCCTAGACTGCAGAAATCAATTGTCCTGCAAACACTTTAGGATCTTATAAAGGAGCAGATGCTACAAGATTGTTGATATAAAAGGGGAACCAGAATTCAAAAAACACACGGAGGGATTGAGAAGTGTACAACTATCTGAGCATAATTTGTGGGAATAGGACAAAGGGCATCAATATTATCTAATTATTATGTGGAGGAATTTCAAATTAATTATACTAGCTAACAACACTGTTTTTCATACATAGGTGTAGAGACTTGATATCTAGCCTATGTTGTATTTACTGCTGATCAAGATCAAGGGCCTGTCTGAATCTAAGCATTTAGTTTTCTTGGAGCCTTGAAGCATTGTCTAAAGTAACAAATTGCTAGTTAAGTCATTTATGTAGCCGTTGGTTATTTCAGCCTGGCAGAAACGATATAAAACCCTCTTTTGATATCATTAAGGACCTTGGCACAACTGTCTAAGGGATGCAATTAGGAGCAGTAAACTCTAAAAAGTTGTTTTTACCTAGTTCTTATGACTATACAGTAATGTTGTTTGTAGCATAGTAGTGTATGGCAAACATTCCTTGAGGAAAAATTTAATAGAAGGATTGTATACACACGTTGCACAGCAGCAGACTTGCAAAAAGACCAGGAAGAAACTATTTACAAGCCAAAGAGATCCACTTAGCATGCAAGTCTATCAAGAAATTGTGGTACTGGAGAAAGTGAAGATGCTAACTCATCTCTACTTGCTCTTCAAAGTCTGTTTTGAGTCGGTAAAAGCTTTAGGCCAATATTAGAAAGAAATCGACACAGAATATGAGTGTTTGAAGACAAAAGATTTCTTATCTTATCCTTTAGACTCTTTATCAGTTTTGACATATTTATGAGAACTATTTGGCTTGGCTTGTTCTTTTGAAGTTTAAGAATTTTCTGTATTGCAATCATTTTCTCTCATTTGCTACAAAGTTCGATTTCTATAAAGCCTTAATAATGCAACAGTACACAGTGCTTGTTTTTCTTCTTATTTTACTGGAAGCAGCTTTTGTGGGAGACATATTCTTCAATCCTCACTGGAACAAGGTGAGTTATTCTATGTGAAAGAATAAAGTAAACAATTTTTGTCTTCAAGACCATGTTCTATAATGTTTTAAAACTAAATCTGTCTAATGTTTTTTTTCCTTACAGGACATTCCCGATGATCCAACTGGAGAGTTTGAAAATATTAAAGAATTCATTGAAAGCAATATTGACCCTTGCAAGTGGGTTGGTTTAGGAGTAGTAGTTATTCAGGTAAGACACTTCCCGATCATTTACTATGTTTATGCTGCTGTAGTACACCAAAATGATTATTTTCATTATGAAAGATGAAATTCTGGATGTAAACAGTGATCATAACTTGCATTGATTTTATCAAAGTATTTACTCAGTGGGAACCTCAGCATCATAACAGAGGACCTAAAAGTGTTGTCAGTTAGGCCGGACAAACCAATAAATTATAATTCAAACACATGGATTTTGAAATTGTTATAACTAGCTGGTGATTATCTATCACTAATCCCTTATAGGCCTTTTCTTTTTTCCTAAAAGGTTTGCAATTGTCCACAACCATCTACCACTCTGGATACTTATAAAATGAAAGAAACATGTAATTGCTTTTGAGAGGTCTCAGACGGTTATGCCCAGTATGGATGATTGCTCTACCTCTAACTCTACTATTCCATTGAGGCTATTGGAGAGCATTGCACGACAGAAATTTTAACTCTCAATAGCAACTGCTCCAAGTCAGTTTTATGCATGGTGGAGAATTTAAGTGGCTCTGATTGTACTTCTGCAACTGTTCATTCTGGCTTCCCTTTGCAAACTTCTATTCTTAGGTAAATTAGGTGACTCTTTTGGTGTACATTCATTCCTTCTCAATATTTTTTTTTGTTTCTTAGGATATTTCTGTTTTGCATGCCAACATCAATAAGTTTTCTCCATATTTTTTAAAAGAGGGGATGGAGGTTGCACTCCAAATACTCTTCCACTCTAAATGCACTTGTTTGGTCGCAGAAAACCTCATATAACTATGCTAAAATAATATAAGAAAGTGTGTTGGGGCAATGTGCTGAGAGGCATATGGATTTAGGAGATACATTGATCTAATGCTGTAGGTAAATAAAATTCTATTAATAAATGCAAGTAGTAAATTCATTGAACATAGAAAGCTTCCTCCCAATATTGTATTGTGTCCATAGTCAAGAAATGTTATTTCATCCTTATGTCTAAGTCGTCTCTTTCTTATGGGAAATATTCTCTAACCTACAAAATACTCTCTTGTCTCTACCATCCATTTAGTAGAACTTATGGCTCATTTCAAGAATATAGTAAATTTAATAAACACCCTCAATTTTTCTTTTTTGAAAATTGTTAGCTCAAAACGGAATGAAATGCTTAGTAACTTCCTTTCCACTTTCTAATCACCAAGTTCCTAACGTGGGCAAGGTGAGAGCATGCAGTGTTCGGGATTACAAAATTACTTGAAATGAAACAGCTGAAAGAAGTGTCCACTTATCCAGTGGGGTTAGCTTAGCATTTCCACTTTTCAGTGAGAAAGCTTATACAATAATGAAATGCAAGCAAGCTTTTCCACTTTTCAGTGGTGAGTGAACACAACAAGAAAGAGCAACTCTTCCACTTTTCAATGGTGAGTGAGTACAAGGTAAGAACAACTCTTCCACTTTTCAGTGGTGAGTGAGTGCCATAAACCTCTTGTTTAGTGGAGTAACAGCAAATAACAAGAGCAAGTAACTGGCGGTACTACCATCCAGTGTTACAAGGTTAGCTCATTGAAAATCACATCAATATGAAAAGAACTGTTGCTGATATGAAAGAAGCTGCTGTAACACACCCATATGGTTAGCAAACCAAGTCCCCAAACCACCCAATTTACAACAACTTATATACCTTACAATCAGGTGCTGGGAAACATAGATATAGGTCTGAAAATTCCTTATGGCTGCTAATATCTGCTTTAGCAGGTCTGAAACACTCTGAAACTGGTTGGTGCATGCCTGGGCGGCCAAGGTAAACACCCCCAAACACCTCCTCCACAACAATGTTCACCTCAAAATGGTTTGTTATACATTTACCCAGCCTAGGTGCCTCAAAACCAAGTGAAATCTCCTCCACAGGTGCAGTGATTTGATCCTAGAAGATCACGCTCAGCTCATAGGTACGGTTGGAGCATAATGGTATGACCTCCATCATTAGCAACTCTTCATTTTGTGATTTTTAAACTGCAAATATGTCACAAACAGGTCTGAAAGGAGGCTGAAATCATCTATAAACAATGATATAGCAGCAATGAACATGTACGGCCTGCTAGGAATGGTATGGCTTGCCTGGAGGGGGTGGCCAACATTATCAAGCATCATCAACACTGCAAGAAACTCAAATAATCTTCACCAATACTGCAAACAATACTACCAAAAATGCAAACCAAAAACACCATCAAAAGAATTCATTTTGAAAAGCCAAAACTAGAAGCTTCAATCAACACCAATAGTGACCCTTGGATGGAATCACACTAGTTTAGCTAGGGAATTTCTTTCAATTCCGAAACTAGAAATCCACGAGGGTTTTCATCCTCAATGATTATGGAGAACCCAAACAAAATCCGACAATATAACAATATCATTCTTCAGCATAAACATCAATGAACCCCAATGCCTCCTTATATAGATTTTGGGAGGGAGAGTTATCAATTTTGAAATAATAAAATAATCTACTTTTCCACCAAAATCCCTTTTAAAATACTAATAATCTTTTTTCAAGTGCCAAGACCCCTTATTCCTTGGCGTCCAAATGAGGAACAAAAATACCTTTTCAAAAAGATATTACACTTAAGTTAACAAAAATAATAATAAAATATTATAGCTTAAGTGAATAATTAAAATATTCCACGCCAAGTTGTGGAAAGTACCGCAACACATCGGAATCCAAATTTGATCATGCCACGATGATACTAAAGCAGTAGGAGTATGATAGGAGTCAACTTGGTGACTTACTATAAATAGATGTGCTCTCTAAGAAATTTGGAGAACACCCCAATTGTTAGAAAACACTTCGAAGAGTGTCATTGAGATCTATACTGACCACAAAACTCATTACCTTGAATTAAAACCATAGTTCTACGGAGTTCCCTAATGGGGGGACGCAGGGAGATGGGGATGGGTTTTGGGGATGGGGGACCAAGGGCCAAAGTTTGGGGATGGTGGGGAGACGGCGGGGGGACAATGGTGGGGTGGCGGCAAGGTGCTGAAATACATATAGTACTTGAAAAAATAGTTATAAAAAGATGTTAAGTATAAGAATTATACATCTTGGAGACAGCTAGGAGTCCCTTAGACGTCTTGAGTACACCGTGACATCCTCGAAGTCCTAGCAGCGTCTTGGAGATGGTGATGCTGGTGGTGGGATGGTGGCGTTGGTGGTGGGCTGGTGGGGGGATGTCCCCCCCAAGTCCCCAAGTCTCTGTGACGGGGATATCTAGGAAACACGAGATTTTTTGGTGGGGGCACGTCCCCATGGAACACTGATTTAAAGCCTTGTAACACTAAACCTGCGTCCTCCAAGAACTTTGGAGTCCCCTTGCCTTACCAATTAGCCCACAGGAACTCAAGAAATAGGCTAATGGTCCTCAAACTAACTAGGCTTGAGAAGGGGACATAGTAAAAAGAAACGACACATTTCATTTTTATTGATAATTAACACAAGTTTGTCCCTGGCAAGCAATGAAATAATTTCTCTTTAGTTAAAGCTTCTCAATGTTGAATGCAGTTTCCTTGTTGGTTGCAGCTCATGTGATTGGGATTTGATATATTTAGCCTCTTGATTTAATTATCTACATGCTTTTACTTTATTTTTTAGGAATGGACTCTTAAAATTCAATATCAGCTCTTTGGGTTTTGTGGATTTCGCAAGCATCCCTGTTATTCAATCAGCTATAAATATGCCAATTTTTTGAATTTTCAAAATCCTGCATCTTTGTCAGAGATGGTGTCATTACCAAAAATATAGGTGTAAATAGTTAGAGAGTTTTGCTGCGAGTTCTGAGTAAATACCTATCTTCTACTGACTCTTCATTGCCAGCATGTAATCATGTAGGCCTAGTGTCCATATTTTTTATGGTAATTATTTTAGAGACTAGTCCTTTGTTTGTTTGTTTGTATTCTCCATCACACTTCTTTCTGTGGATGTCATATACAAGCAAGAGGAGGGGCCCAGGTGATTCTTAGGATTGCCATTGCTAGGTTTGGCAGTAGATTACATGCTTTTTGAGCTTTAACCGTGTTTCATGCATTTTTTTTATGTTTTACATGATTTCATTCAAGGTTTTTCTGTCCGTAATACTATTGTTCAATTTGTCTAAGAGCCCTTTATTTCTTCTATTAACAAACATTTCATAGTTTAGATTTTTCTTTTAGAAATTTATAATTGACTTTCAATCCAGTCAACGTCATTTGAGTATTGTGTTCATACAATCAGTTCTGTAGATTAATTCCATATATATACATGTGAGTTCTCAAAGACAGGTGGGTCCAATGTCTCCTAGCATCCCAAAGTCAAGAGCAGGCATGTAGTATGACATCTATGAGCTATTTCTGAAAAGAAACATCAGTGCTCCTGCAACATGAGTTGAATGCTTATTTGAAGGTCATAGTTCCTTAGACTATCTACATTGTTTAGCAAAGGAACTCTAGGATCATATGTTTTGCACTTTTGTGTAAATTGTGGTAGGATGCTAGACACTCGTTTTCATGAAATGGAAGGAACTTGATAAAGGATTGAGTATAGTCACAGAAAATCCCTAGTAGTATTGTAGATTATACTACAAATGCAATTTTCTTTACATGGAACCTTTTCTAAAGGGCACATGCTTGAAAAGTAGGCTACATAGCTAACTTGCTTGTGAATTTTTCTAGAAGGTAAATGGGAAGGTTGTAACCAATTGATTTAAAAATTCCATCTTACTCAGGGCAGCTTAAAACTAATCATTTTAGTTCTTCGGAATTATTTTAATGAGATTCTATATAAGGAAAAGTTCCCACAAACTCTGTAGCAATTAAACTTAAAACAAAGCTTAACTACTTAACATACAACTATTCCACATTAGCCCTTCGAGGAGAATCTTACATAATTTCAATAGCATTTTGGTATATAAATAACACTTCAAAAAGAAAGAATGAGAGAGATGAAATAGAAACAAACACACGAGCAAGAATAATATTATAAAATAGGTGTCATTTGCTTTCTAGACATAAATTCTACAAGAGTGAGAAAAGTATATGGGATCATTGATTCCATGTAGAAGGAAAATTAAAACTACTACTAGATAGAAGAGACCTGAAGTATACCAATCAGATGTAGGTGAAGATCCACTATAAGTGGAATTGCCTTAATATACCCTTACATATGGCTCATTATGTAGTGAAGTTGGAGTGGAGTGATACCAAGAAAGTAAGAGGAAGACACCATTCAATGATGTAAAGATGGCATGTGGCTTTATGCAGTTTTGTTGTAAGACATTTGAGAATGGAGAGCAATCATTAGCCATTTTTTACAATTTGTTGCCTTTGTACATGTATAATGTAAGTTTGCATCTAGGAAATGGAGAGTGAGATGGACATGAGGGATCCCACTAATTGGTTGAAATGTTGTGCTACACATTCTAGATAGCTTTAGAAGTTCACCAAACATTTTTTGTTCATGTAGGTGATGACTCACTCTACTTGTCAAAGGAATTAGAGTACATATGGTTTCATTTGTAATGTGAAGAACTATTTGGTATTGAAGAGAGAAGATTGCTTGGTTTTCATCCATAGTAGTCATCATCTCTTTATGTATTAGTGTTCCATAAGAGTTTTCAAATGGGGAGGATAGGGGCACCATGGACCTAGATTTGGGGATAACTGTTGATTTGTTATGACACAACAAACATTTTAGAACAAAGTGTCACAGACGCTCTATTCTCTCTTGAAAAACTACTTCCTATGCTAAGATTGCAAGTGAGGTCATAGGGTAATTCCAATGTTTAAGATGAACGCGGATAGGCTCTGTGGTATGGATGTGATTTGCTGTGGGCACAAGTAAGATTTTGCAAGTTATTCGAAAAAGCAGAGACATAAATGCAGTACCATTTTGGATTTTTTGATTTATATAAAAAAAGTGAAAAAAGATTTAGGGTTTAGAGACTTTTATGCTACTCCTAAGAAATCAAGAGAAGACGAAGACTAAGTGAAACCAAATAAACCATACTCTGTTTCGCCACGTTCAACGACAACTAC
The DNA here is from genome assembly GCA_007258455.2 of Sequoia sempervirens. NCBI lineage: Eukaryota > Viridiplantae > Streptophyta > Pinopsida > Cupressales > Cupressaceae > Sequoia > Sequoia sempervirens. The sequence goes on along the minus strand of VDFB02235030.1, from coordinate 5,243 downwards.
GCAGAGCAAGTGCAATCTTCTAGGAATGTGCTTGTGATTTTCACGTGATAAATAATTGCCATCAGATCGAACAACAATTATTAAAACAGAAGTTAAGCATCCACAGTAAAGCTCAGTCTAACTTTGCACATTGAGTGAAATCATCCACCCAAAGAAAGTATGAGCTCGGTTTCACTAATCTCCGTTATCAATCAATCATTCTTCTAACATACATTTTAATTCAAATCTACTAAGAGAGAAAGAAGATATGCGACCATGCAACTATTCAACAATCAAGTATTCAAGGCACCTCATGCATTTGAACTTCATTATCAAAGTAGTGTTTTCACAACAATCTCATAAAAACTCTCTTTATTTCTAACTATCTCAAATCTGCTCTAACTCTTAATCTCTAATCTCTATATCTCTACCTTCTAATCTTCTAATTCTTATCTAATGAGAAATGAGAGAGTGAGGGGGGGTTTATATAGTTTTTCAAGATTACAAAGAACGGCCGAGATTGATTCAAGATCAATGGCCAAGATTAAACATAACTAAACCCTAATTAGGGTTTCCAAAACCACAATCAGTTAACTGAAGAGAACACTAGACAACTGGAGTGGCATCCTTATCCACTTGTGCAGCCTCACGTTCGGCGAACCTGGACACTATCAGGTCGACCTCCTCCATGGCAATGTCGGGCAGCACGCTGATGTTGTACTCCAGCAAATCCAAGTTCTCGGCACACTCTGCAAAGATAGTCGCCCATGCTGGTTCTTGCAGCAAGAAAGAACTTCTGATAGCCATGAAGTCGAATACTTTGGTGAAGCCTTCTTTCATAATTGGCCCAGTGGTGGAGAAAACTTTCTGTACTTGCTCCTTCAGAATCCTCGGCCGCAAGTGTTTCCTTCGGACAATCTCCTTGTCTAGCATATCTGCAGCCATCTCATAGATTTTACTTTGAATTTCTTTTACTTGTTCTTCAACTCTACCACCATCCTGCTTCACCTTTTCGAGAACTCCTCTCCTTGAGATCAAAGCATAGTACCATCCGTTGAAGTCATAAGCTGCTCCAGCTTCGATAACCTTGTCCTCAATCAACCTTTGCTTTGAGATGCCCTTCAGTTCCCGGATGCATGGGATGATCCTGCTCTGAATATCCTCAAGACTACTCCATGACTCCGCAAGATCTGCAACTCGTGAAAGCATGAAGGAAGCCTGTTCATTCACTTGCGCCAACTTTTCTGCAAATACCAACGCCTCTTCTTTCCTTCCAACCATCCAGTCTTTAGCCTCCCTCGCTGTTGTCAACTCCTCTTCAAAGTTCGCACTTGGTTCTTGTGAGGCATTTGGAGGTAAAGGCGCCACTTGTTCACCTTCGTTTAGTGGCTTGGTCAGGTGCTGGATATAATCTTTTAGGCGTTGAATTTCTTTCTTATACTCTTTCTTCTTGGCAACTTCTTTTTCTAATCTGGCCTTGATGGTGGCCACGGAATTATCCAAGTCTTCGACTTCCTGCCCTTTTGTTGCCGGACCCATGTCGATGGTCGTGATAGCATATTCCTCAGGAGCAATCTCGTCTTGAAACTTGTCGGCTGTAGGCACTGCAATTTGCACCGTACGATTTCCAGCTTCATCTCTCTGGATGGTAGAGAACTTCTTGGCCTTCTTCCTCGGGGCAGTTTGCTCTAATCTTGCCAGAAAATCTGTGTCATTGTCCTCCTCAGGGACCTCCACTGGCGCTTTTCTTTTCAATCTTTCCCTCAGCCACTCTGGTACTGTTGGCTGTTCAATTTGTCCTGTTGATTTTGGACGTCCTGCATGTCCTGTACTTCTTGTTCTTCTGAATTTCTGGCATACTTTGAATTTCTTGGACTAACTGCATATCCTGGATTTCTTGGACGGATGGGTCCTCTTGAATGCCTTTGAGGGCGGAAATCATTCCTTCCTCGAATTCTCCATCCACGATGTCTGTATCATTATCCGATTCCAAAATTTCTGTGCTTGCTGGAGAAGGTTGATCATCATCCTCTATTTGGATTGGCTCTACATTTTCAACTGGAGAAGGGATCCTGGCATTTTCTAAAGATTCTCTATCCAAGGCAAGCATCTCTTCTATGTTCCTGGAAGTGGCCGACTGAAGGGGTTTAGACTTGTGCTTCTTTCGAGAAGGGCCTTCATCTATCTCTTTACCCTTGTCTTGTATTGCAGATTTATCGGCTTCTTTCCTCTTCTTTGAGTTGGCAGCATTTGTTGGTCCATCTCCACGAGAAGCACCGGCGTTCGAAGAACATGACTCGGTATCGCCCATCAACTCGTAGGTAAATTGCACATTTCTCTGTTTTAGGACCTCTACTTGACGATCTATCCACCACTGAGAGTATTTGAAAACAGGGCGCATCAAAGTGGCTAGGTCACCCATCTCAGGCTCGAACCATTTTATAGGTAGTGGCTCATTTTCCTTGAAGCCTGGCTGCACGTATATTCCATCATCTTGCATCTGATCAGGTACTTTGAAGAGCTCTGTCGCCCTTATCATGCTCAATGGCAACCTTGACCACAACCTTCTTCTTACGTCATATTCATCTGCTGCGTTGGCCCAGAAGTCCTCTAGGTCAACCCGATGTTTGTATCTTTCTCCGTCCACTGTTTTGATGTGATGGAGCGGATTGAAGTTGCTCCTGGATTTGTATGAGATGAATGGATACTGTTGAATCTCCAGTCGAGCAACCTCTGCTGCTTGTGCTGTCGGGCATGACTCCTCCATGTTGCCGATGAAAAAGGGGAAGGTGACAGCAGCTTTCTGCTTAGGCCTTTGGATGTTCTGATATGTTTCTAGTTGCCTTAGCACTTCCAACAATACCATCTTATTAGTCGGATAGACAGGCAGCCTATAAGGATTTCCGGAAAATCCTTGGATTCTGATGTAGGTGAACTTAGGATACTGAATGAACCAGAATCCATACCGACTGATCAGGCTCTTGGCTTCATGCGAGAGTCTTTGGTGCGTTCCGCCTTGAAGAAGCCTGGTGATATACATTAAGAAGGCATCATGAGCTCTCCGGAAGTGAGACTTCTCTTTCAGCTGCAGCTGTGGATAGCAATCGTAGACTTTGAATTTCCCCTCGCCGTTGCCGACCACGCCTTTGCATGTCAAGCCAGGATATTTATAATATCTTGCGAGTGAATATACAATGTATGAGCTCATGTGAAAAATTTTGGTCTTCTCAAAGTTGACCAACTATTCGTGCAGGCTGTCACTAATCATCCTGGACCAATTGAACATCTTGACTCCAGTGATTATCTCATCAATAAAATAGTACATCCAATCTTCGAAAGGAGCACCGTGGGCACTGCCTACTATTCTGTTAAGTAGCAGAACAATATCACCATATTCCTCTTTGAAGTGGGTTCTGATCAATTTTTTCGGCATCTTGCTTGCAGTAGGCTTTGGTTTTAATAACCAATTCTTGTTTATGTTGGATGCACAGAGATCCTTCTGACTTTGATAAAGTTTGAGTGCATCTTGCTTGGTGCGATAGGATGTTCGGTTGTACACTGGAATGCCAAAAGTCTCCTGGATTGCTGGCTCGGACAAGTAGGCAAGGACCCTTCCGTCAGGAGCTTCTATCTGTCTGTCTTGTGCGTTGTAGTGTAGTGCGCATTCTGCCATCAGCTCAGGACATTCTTTTGCTGGTGGAAATCCAGCTGCGTGGACGATTCCATTGCGCATCATCCTCATGGCGATTGGTGTAGGCATACGTCCGTCAGTCCCGTACATTCTCTTCCGGAAGTCTTCGAGATCAACGTGGCCAAGATCAGTGTCCACGACGTGCTCCCACTTGGACTTGATTTTCGATTGTGTTTGGACACCTTTGCTTGCAAACTTCATCTTGACTGCTTCGAAAAAAAGATCTGCAAGAAAAGGAAGAAGGAAATAATAAGAATTCGACATTAAAATCAGTTTGAAAGAACATTCTAGCTGGTAATCAAATTAGACTTCGCGAAAAATAACAAGCTGGAAAGAAAATAAATGGTGAAGCTTCATGTTAACATGAAATGGACAAAACAAATCTGCCTTGTGACTTCTTGGAGACGTGATCACGATCACAATGCAAGCTGATAACAGAATATTTCTTTCACTTTGCTGCAAATTTGCTCAACCTTTTGCCTTAAACAATTCTCCTCTCACCACTTTTCTTCTCAAAATCGAGTGATTGCACAAATGAAAAACGAAATCACTTATAGAAGTGAGAGGGTCGATCATTTTAGTAAATTTGCAATGTTTCCTTTGAATCAAGTTCGAACTCATCTTTCACTTTGCTTCAGGATGGCAAGTTCTATCCTTAATAATCTCGTCCGGGAAAGTTTCTAATTTCATTCACAGTCCAACAAAACTCTTTTTCTCTCTTTCCAATTTCGAAATTTTCAAGACTTATCTCTTTTTTGGTGTTGGAAAATAAATGATTAAAATAATTAAAATAATTATTTTATGTGTCCATTCCAACCCATTCGTTTTATTTTTTGTCCTTGGCCATTTAATTTTCGAAAAAAAAATTCTGCCAATGCCTTAGACGAATTTCCATTTTTTTTTTTTTTAACTTTCTTGCCAAAATATCTAGCATCCAATTTGGTTTGGCCATGATTTTTTAACCGTTTTCCAAAATTATTTGGCCATGTCCAATTTTATTTGGCCAAAAATATTTCTCGTCCGACTTTTCTCTAGCCATGTCCAACTTTTTCCTAGCCATGTCCAATATTTTTTTTTGTCCAAAAATTGCCTCTTGTCCAAAATTCTTTCGCCATGTCCGATTTTATTTAGCCATTTGCTTGATTTTTTTCACAATTTATCTTGCCAAGTCCAATTTTATTCATCCAAATTCTCTTGATAAGTCCAATTTTATTTGTCCAAAATTATTTATCTTTCTAGACACTTTGGGGTTTGGACATACTTAGGCAAAAAATTTCAATTTTTTCTTCCCTAGACATGGCGGACTTTGTTACTTGGCTTGCCATTCTAGCTTTCCTTGGCTATGCCTTAGCCAAATTTCTTTCTTTTTCATAGGCGGACTTTAACATTTTCTTTGCCATTCACCTTATGCCTAGGGCGGACTTTCTCCTTATGTTTGCCAATTGACTTCTTGGCTGAGGGCGGACTTTGGCTTGTTGCATGCCATTAACCATTCTAGCTGGGCGGACTTGCATTGTTTCTTAGCCACTTCATAGGGCGGACTTTGACCTTTGGTTGGCCATTGCCAACTTTG
>VDFB02235027.1:0-13063 GCA_007258455.2 Sequoia sempervirens | reverse complement strand
GATGTGCACATGCCTAATCTTTGATTAGGATGTGTCACATCCTCCAACTTTTGCAAGTTGGCTTTTAATCCTAATTAGCCCCTAATTATCCTCTAATTATAAATTAATTAAGCCTAATCATTCTCCAAGGAATTTTTAATTCCTTTTTATTCTTCCTAGATTCCCCTCCTTTATATGTGAATTTTAATTCCATCCTTCTAGAACCTTGACTTGTCACACCTTCACATGTGACCAACCTTGACTTGCACAATCTTCTCACATGTGACCCACCTTGGACTTGTCACACCTGTCCATGTGACTAACCTTGACTTATCACCATCTTTCACATGTGACCAAGTCCCACCTTTTTGGAACCCACCTTTTACCCTCTAGATTCTTCCAATCATTGTGAATTTAAAATTCACTTTTATTCACCCAAGATTCTTCCCATCTCCCAATGTACTTGCAAGGTACTTGTACTTCCTCCACCTCATGTACTCTCTTGACAACTCATCTCCACCTCATATCCTCTTGTCCACTTCACTCTCCACATGTCAAGATGTGAGGGCTTGTGGGTTCTCAACCCACCATAGCCCTTCATCTTGGCCTTGTTGGAGCAATCTTGACCCTTGAATTCTCTAGAGAATTCAAATTCTCTTATAAATACCCCCTCCTCAAGGGCATTTCCACAACACTTCTTCATTTGAGCAACCTCATGCTGCTAAATTTCCTTCTCCACAACACTTAGATTTGAGCACCCTTATGCTGTTATTTTGCAACACTTTTCACTTCCATACCTACATGCTGTCCATTTGAATCCTCAAGCATTTGCAATCAACTAATCATCTTTGCTAGTCATCTTGCCTATAGAATCTTGCATTTTAGTCATTCAATCTACCATCTAAGGAGCACACAAGCTATTCAAATCGAAGGCTAATCAAGGAGCACCCAACAACAAGGAAGGTGATATTGTCCTATTTTGTTTATCTATTTCCTTTCTTATTGTAACTCTCTTTTGGCTAATCTTGAGGTGTCCTTGGTGTTTTGTCTTTCATGTTTCTTAGTTAGATTCACACATCTAGAGTAGCATAAGATATCAAGGTATACATTTCATTTTACAATTTCAATATTTGGAAAACCTTAATTAGAATATATTACATAAACTATAATCAAAATATATTTATTCCATTTTTTGTAAAAAAAAATTAATTCAAATTTTATGAGGAATCACCATACAATTTTGTTTTAGAGTGTCACGATGCTAAACTTAAGAGAGTCACTAAACAATTAAAAAGACACAAATAAAGTTTGAAAGAAACTTTAGAAAATCAAAAACATGTATTTTATAGCTCTCACAAGTTTACACTGCAAATTATTTCCAAAGCTACCCTTCTAAGACTGTAAGGCACATTCAATTCTTAAAAACTACCAAAGTAAACCTTTTAAATTAAAAACTTTGGTCCCTATGAATATTCTAGCAACATATTGGGCCAATAAATTAGGTATTGAATCTTGATCTTCAACTCTATGCAACTCAATTCACTATGAGAGAAGGGCATAACTAACTATCCTAGAATGATTATACGATTTTTTCTTTGTTATAGCTATATGTAATTATTTTCAAAGCATAAATAGATGCAAGTGTAGAAAGAAGTTACATATTGCACACATATCAATAGGTAAAATCTAACTTTCAAACTGAAGAGAATTAGTTGTCACACCATACATATGGCATACCATTCATACATAGCTAGATAATGTGAAGACATGTCATAACACCAATTTGACAAAAAAAATGAAGATTAATCAAGTAGCACCTATAAGTTGCTAACAACTTTCTTTACCAACAAAACCTGCAAGAATGAGAAAGAATGGAAGGATCTAAATGTCAAGAATCCTTGCTTTGGAAACAAGATTAGTAGTTGAAACTTAGGAATGAAAAAAACTACTCTTAGATTTGAATCTATATAAAAATAAACAAGATATAAAAATATAAAAATTCAAAGCATTAATAAAACCTTATACCTTTGTTTACCTTGCTCATCTGATTGAGATGAAGTGAATTGCACCCTTTCTCCACATGGTTTTCTCATTAGATGATAGTTGCAGTATTAGAGTGTGGATTGCTCAATAAACCAACATAACAATAGTAAGATGATAAATTTTAGCTCTCAAATAGACAACATATGGATCACATAAAAGTGGATATATTGTAGATGAAGGAAATGACATCTTATTTATAGGTTTTTGGTGATAGGAATGGAGGGATAGGATGTGAAGTTGATGGATGGTTAGGATTGAATGAGGTGAGTGCATGGATTGATAACTTAGTATTGTGACAAGTTTCACAAGGGGGAAGCATGAGACTGACACATTTCATGGATGTAAGAGTTAGGTTTGCTCAAACATTTGTGATCACACCATGTGTAAGAAATAGGGTGGCTATGGAATCACAAGTGGAAGGAATTTGGTGGCTACATGTGTGAGGAGATATGCTCACACACATGTGTGAGAAAAAGAGTGGGCCTAGGACATGTGAGGAAAGATAAAGTGGAGGCATCATTGTGATACAAGCTTACATACTTGAATGCTCATAAACTTGTGCAAGCATTGAACAAAGAGTGGACACTTGTCAAATGATGGCAAGTATAGGAATTTGATGAATTTAAAATTGGAAGAAATGTTAATGGTAGTTAATGAAGGTTAATTAATTAATAAATAAAAGATTAACTAATTAATCAAGATGAGAAGAATTACTAAAGGGGGCTATGGTTAAATTAATTTGATTTAATTAATTAACCTTAGAAGAAGTGGGGAAATAATAAATTAACTAATTAACTACAAGAATAAGGAAAAGTGATGAATTATGAAAATAATTAATAATATGTTTTTTAATTAATTATATGAGTCAAAATTGAGTGGTTGATTTCAAGGTGTCTACATTTGCCCCTCTTTGAGACAACATTATATTGTGGCAATGTGATCCTCTTGATGGATGCAAACATGGGGTTTGACCCTTCTAATGATATTTTTTGGTGTGATGGTACTAGAATGTTGTAAATGTGAAAGCAAAATCTATCTATAATGACTTAATTAAAAGTAATGCTCTTCTTGATCATTTAAATTCTTGTTGGGGACTAACCCTTGAGGGTAAGGATAGGAATAAGATTCTCTCTCTGGTTTGGCACAAATCTATGGAGCCTAAAAAGGCTTACTTTAGATGGATGGTTATTTTGCAAAAAAATCCTTTTAAACTTAACTCCACTTATGTTGAAGTTTGTAGAATTTGTAGAGTTTCGGAATCGATTAAACATATACTATTTGATTGCTTCTATGCATAAGAAAATTGGAGACTCTTTTGTCATAATTTAAAAGTATGGGATAAAAACGGTAAAATTCAGTGGAAAAAAAGTGTGTTTTCTCGATTTAAAAATTAGTAAAGGCTGCATGTTGTTTTGGTTTTGGCTAACTTTTGAGATAATGTGGCACAATTGAAAAGCAAGAAATGAAAATATTTTCAAGGGGGTTAAGAGGGAACTTACTAAGTTTAGAAAAAACTCACATTCCTAAATGTTGTTATGTAGGTATTAGTGCAAATAGAGATTTATTCAGTCAAATTGTTGTAGCTTATAAGAGAAGGAACGATGAATTTAAATAGGGAGGAAGTTGAAATCTTTCGCAGGGTTGTGGAGGAGCTACAAAGGGAATTCAACAAGAATTCCAACCAAGACAGTGAAGCGAACTCACAGTGAGGAGAGGCACCGACTGAACCTATCCAACCCCCTCTAGAATAAGCCTCTTCACTAGAGGACAAACAAGAAAAAGAATTTGTGGAAGGAGTTCTTTCTAATATTCATGTATTGGATGAAGAAGAGGTATAGGGTGAAGAAGCTAATCGTAGTGATTCAGCTCATGACACTTGAACATACAATCAAGAGCCTTTGCCTAATGGAGTTCTGAAATTTCCAACGTTTTCTACCTCTAATTGCACTATGTTGAAAAAGCACATATTAATGCAAGAACTTCTCTTTAGAATATAGTTAAAGTGCTAAAGTAAAAACTAAAAAAATTTCGCTATCTTTGCTCTCTTTTCTATCCTGAATGTAAATAGTTCTATAGAGAATCTTTGTAACAAACTTACTATGTAAATAGTTATCAACTATATATAATATAAACAAAAAGAATAGGGAAAAGTGATGAATTATGGAAATAATTAATTATATGAGTCAAAATTGAGTGGTTGATTTCAGGGTGTCTACATTTTCCCCTCTTTGATACATCACAACTAAAAGAAGTGATCATGTCAAATAAAAATAATATATCCAAGTTGGTTGGAAGAAATGGTAAAAAAAGGTAGTGATATGATTCCCCCTCAAGAGGTCACCCGAAAAAATCATCTAGAAGAGCTCTCAAAATAAATAAACGAAGGTGAAAATGGTATAAAAGGTAAAAATTGAGGAGCAACATAAGAAAAATGGGGAAATGGATAAAGGATGAAGGAATGACAAAAGAAAGTGAAAATGATGAAAAATTTAGGGTCTAGGTCCTTGAATTAAGGCTTGGGAGGACTATAAATAGGTGTAGGAAGTTCAAATAGTTAATTTTCACCCCAAGCCCTTAAGAGACCAAAGCACTAAAAATAGAAAATGTACCACACCACACCCACCAAGCAAAGCAAATGCAACAATACCAATAATTGAAAAACTCGGGAGTACCAAATATGTGTTCAAAACTAAACCTCTAGTATAGTTTAGGGCATCATAAATGTGGGCCAAAGCTAGAAAAATAAAAGTGTTGATTTATAAATTAGTGCTTGTGTTAGTGGGATTAGCGCCTATGTGAATCCATCATTTCAAGAGTTGGAATTTTAAGCTCCAACCAAATGTCTCCATCTTCTTCTTTGAAAGGCTCTATTTTTGGCATAACATGCTTTCATACCATAATTTCTAACAATTTTTTACTTCCATTCAACAAAAAATGTTAAAAATAATATGCGTCCTATTTTACCTCAAAGTAAATAATAATATTCCTAGGGTGAAGCCACAATCGTGGTTTACAATTTGATGGAGGAAGGAAAACTGGCAAAAATGACCCCATGCAAAAAAAAATATTTTTAGGGGTTTGCACAAACTTGTAGGTTTGGGCGAACCCATTAAATACTAGCCCCACATTTCTCGCCCAAAAAAAATAAAGAAAATGCAAAAGGCAGGAGGTTCACTCAAACCAGGGTTCGAGCAAACCCCCCTTTTCCCTCATTCTCCCCCTCAAGCACTTTGAAAGTCTAGATTTTTACGCTTCGAAGCTTGGGTTGAGGATGAAAATGAGATGAAAATGGGAGGAGACTTCCTATAAACCCAAGTTAGTGATCTTAGAATAGCTAATCCAATGACTATAATTTTAATATGTTTGTTTTATTATGTATTTTGTTTTTGGTTTATTAAACATAGGTTTTCACCAAGAGTAAGCTCTCTATTTTGCATGTGTATGGAAAAATTATAGATTATAAAAAAATTTAACGAAAAATAAATTTTTAAATAATAAATTCCAACAAAAAAATTTGAATTTAGATACCACATACAAAAAGGTTCTGCAGCGTTATCTGGTCACATATTTCGAATTGTATGTGATTTGTTTGACTTTGAAATTTGATTAAAAGAAAAATGTTATTCAATAAAACTATCTAACAAATTGGAAGCAGATATCAAGAGTTACAAATCTAAATTCGAGAAAGAATTAAATTTTTAGCGCTTCATGGAAAAAGTTACATGTCGCGTTATCTCGATTGAGTATCACTTTTAAAAGGCATGTTATTTTCTGAAAAGCTATTGGACACCACAGTGAGGGAGATGAAAAAGTAATACCTGTTCCCATTTTTTGAAAAAAATATACTATTATTTGCTGCAGTGTTGGTGGAAGTGAAGATTTGGCAGTTAAAAATTTATTTCAGTGTTCAGTTTGGCCAAAAATTGTAAACCACTATTGTGGGATCACCCCCTATCAAGTATTAATTTATATATGAAGGGGTTTTGAGATCAAGAAAAAGGGATTAATTTCTAGGCATTTTTAGAGGTGGTGAGCAACCTCATCAACAACCATAAGATAAAATGAAATGTATTTGAAAATAAGAAGGAAATAAATTTATTGTGCATTATATTTTGGGATGATGGAGGGAAATTATACTTATTTAATTATAAAACTTAGCAATGTTAGGTAGAAATTAGATTTAATTAAATAATAAAATTATTTAATTAGTTATTGATGTGAAGAAATACAAACTAATTAATTAAATAAAGGAATTATTCAATTAGCTAGTAATATGACAATATGGTAAATGTGTTAGCTTAATCAAATTAATATAATTTATTTAATTCATTATGAAAGGGGATAATGTGGTTGGGAAAGTGTTAACATGATAAAAGTGTCAATTTTGGATAGTTGGTGATGAATATTGACATGGTGTTAAAATGATGTTAGAAATCACAATTAAACATGGTATTAAGAGGGATGGTAAATAGGTAAATTTTAGATGTCTACAATGTGTACCTAGGATAAGCTTACTTAGGTAGGTATCTAATTGGGTGGGCTATACTTGCACCATTTAACTTCTACTTTCCTTGTTTGGTCAAGATTTCTTATACATGTGACTACATCTCTTATTCCATATCGGTTAGGCATTCTCATCCCTTGGTGGTGTATTCTATATATACATGGCTCTTGCTTCGAGCAAATAATTATTCTAATAATATGTATTACAACTTTTGATAAGAGTAACATTATTCTATCAAATTGGTCTTTTGAGCTATTTTGTGATTAAATTAGTTCTTATGATTTCTTTATTTTGGGTGGATACTCTTATGGCTAAATCTTATATTTTATTATAAAACTAATTTAAAACAATAAATAATATATTAATGAAATATTCATAATTACAAGTAAAAAATACACAAAATTTAGGTTGACCTAGCACTTGAATAAAAAATGTGTAAAAAAAATAGAAGGGATAGCAAGGTCGTTTAATTCAAAAGCTAAAGAATCTAAGAAGTTGGAAAAGAGATTAGAAATAATTTATGGACTGTCAATTACAAGTTTGGGATACAATATTGTGATAGTAATGTCAAGGATGTAAGCACCTAATATCATGTCCTATCTAACATGATAGTATCCTATTTTCCATGGTAGTTTCCCCAATGTGCACTAGAGTTTTTACAAGGTTGAGATTGGCATCTACAAGTGCACTAGCATGTCCTCTCTGTTTTTGCGAAAAAAACTACAATAACTAAATAATTTTTTTTTACCTACTCCTTTACCTATAATTCCCAAAGGAGGAAACTTTGGTGATTGAAGCATATTTTGGGATCTTCCTCTATCAAATCATCAACCTTGATTCAAAAAATTATGTGAATAGGTTGTAATTGTGCCCTATATGATAGGTGTGTGAAGTTAGAAATGAACTATTAAGTAAAAGAGTGCAAATAAACACCAAAACAACCTACACCTCAAGATTAGCCTAAGTTGGAAACAACACAAGATGAAAGAAACAAAATGGAACTCTATACCTTGCGTTGAATTGATCCTTTGGTTGGCCCTTTGATCTTTGATGTGTACTCCTTGGATGGCACAAGATACAGAAGCTAAATGATGTTACTTAGGATGGAGTGCAAGTGGATAAAAAGAAAATGGCCTTAAGTATAAGAGTTGAGAAACAAAATTTAAAGGTTTGTGACTGTAAAATAATCCCCAAATGAATTATTTATAGATTTTTACAGCAGAGAGGAGATTCTAGCAGAAGGGAGAGAAAAGGATGGTCAAGATTGTGAGCCACCAAGATCAAGAATGAGGTGAGTTTGGAGCTTTCCTATGACCCTCACATCTTGACATATGTATGTGATATAGCCACACAAAAAGGTGGGAAGTGTACATGAGTGTGGAAAAAGTACATGACATGGAGAATTTAAAAGAATGCAGCAGGATTGGACAAGATCTCTATAATAAAAGAAGGTCTTGTATGCATGTGGAGGTGAGGAAGAGGACAAGTGGGGGAATTAAAAAATTCTCTCAAAATATCCTTATGTAAATGGGGATGTGAAGAAGGAATTTAAAAGTCCTTACTAAAATGCATTAGAGAGTTCTAAAAGGTGAATTAAAATTCTATTCACATGGGAAGTGGAGATGCCTTACCAGCATTTAATACGGGTTGGTACCAATTAAATTGATTAGGATTGTGCAAATTATGATTAGGCCCGTGTAGAAGATTAGAAGAGAAGTTAGATTTCTGTGGCAGTGTGACTTAATTAAGTGTGGGAAGAGTAATGAAGGATTAGAGGAGGGTTAGGTGACTAAGGGAGATTAGAGGCCAACTTGCAAAAGTTGGAGGATGTGACACATCCTAATCAAGGATTAGGCATGTGCACATCCTAATGATGGGATTAGAAGAAGGATTATGATGAATAAGATGGATGATGTGACAAGAAGAATTAAAATAAATGATGACATTTAGTGCCTGATAATGGAAGAGGAGGACTAAAGAGATAAGGTATTATTGATTAAATACCTTAGGGATTTGGCAGAATTAAAGATATTAATTAAATAATAGTAGTATTACTTAATTAACGAAAATAAGAGGAAAAGGGATGAATTTGGATAAATTAAGTGTCCAAATTTGGATGTCTCTGATGCCTATCTAGAGTGTGGAAGGTGTAGATTATTGTGGTAATGGAGGTCTACTCAATGCAATAGGTGAAAGCCCTATATTTTAAGGCCCTATATCCTGTATAGAGCAGTGTCTAAATTTTAAATTCCTTCACACTATTTCTGCCTGTACATAAGCAATTCAAATTGTCTGACCATTTAGAAAAACTAGGGTGTGAAATCATCTAATGAGAAACTTTTAGTTTGAGTTGCACAGTATATTTGAGAATTAAGGCACTGAAATGCATTGGCATATTATGATTAAGGATAAGAATGGATGGGCAATAAGAGGAGTTTAGTGTGATTCAAAGGGTATAGTCTTTAGATGAGAAGTGGTAGTAGTTTAAGAATGATTTGTGCTCCTAAGGAAGGATTAAATTATCAAAATTATGCTTATCAAAAGAGGGTGTTAAAGTAAGTTCAAACCTAATAAAAGGGGAAAAGTTCTAAGTATATATTTTTTGATCTTATAGTTATAAATATTTGTTTGATCCTATCCTAGCACTTTTAATTCAACTTCAATGAAGCTTTGTGTTACTTGTGTTGGCTTGTAATATTGTGGTTGACAACTAAATTTAAATTTTGCATTTTTCTTTAATGGAAAAATAATTTTGAACGACTTATATTTCAATCTTGTCCTTTATAATGACCAAAAAAGATATAGCCAACAATCATTTAATAGTTTCATAGTTTTCAATGTATTATAATAGATATTATATGCAAAATCAATTAAATTTGACTATTATACTTTTGTGGAGTTGAAAATTTTACCCCTAACATCTTTTCCATGTGTTTTGGACTCACTTTGACCATTTGTATTTAGTGCAATATTCTAGTGCTCAAATGGTGTATTTATATACAAGTTTTTGCATTCAACTTGAACCTAAGTACCCATTTCCCGATGGTCTAGACCCAACCCTTAACCTAATTGTTTTCATTCTTTTCTCAAGATTGCTTGAGTGACCCTAAACATGGTTTAGGACTATGAGGGTGCTCTTGATCCACTTTTTCCCAAATCAAATTTATTCATGAGCCTAATCCCACTTGACTTTAATAGTCATTAACAACTAGCTCAAGTGTAAAATATTCAAATTTGAGTGCTATATTCTTATATGAAAGGACATAGATCTAGTTTATTTATCTAATATCTAATAATCTAGATCCATCTATCTATCAATTTTATCATTACATTATTATTACTAAAAAATCTTGAGCTTTGACTACATCAATATTTGCATACATAAGGATAAATATACTCAAGAAATTTTCATTTAGTTTAGTGTCTTTGATCTTGTGAAAACATTGTTGAGTTATATACAAGGTCTGATTGCAATCAAGATACAAGGTCCTATCCAAACTTTTAACAACCACCCAATCCAAGTACACACAAGAAAGTAGGTTTATGGGGAGTAGAAAGACATGGTTCAAGGCCATTAGAGTAGGATTATGGCCTCATATTGGTTTAGGGCCGCCAATTTCCATATTAAGGATTAGGGTTACTCATGCAATTATGACCTCTAACAAGACACACATCAAGTTACAATATATCAAAACTCTATTGTTGTAGATTTGATAATAGAATTTTGAACTGGATCACAAAACATGCATTTCAATAGTTAATTCATTGTAATAATAAAGCTAATCACCTCTTTCCCCTTTGTCAATTTCAATACTTTATGTATGTAAAATAGACTCTTTTATTAGATATTGATTATATAAATATGGACAACTCTACCCTCCTAGCAAACTATATTCAATTCATTAGTCTAAAGACTTTTATAGAGGTGGTTTCCTCTTCAACTTTAAATCTGTGCAGTTTACGAAGATAAGGGCAGTCAAGTTTTGATATATTTTATTTACTTTTATAGACCCGAAAAAAACTTGGAATTCCAGGTAATGATACGTATATTCCTCTGTCGATTAATCACGTCATTAATTAATAGAAAGGATAATCTTCGTGATTATCAAGTCTTATCTTCACTATTTACAATTGACTTGGATAAGCATGCCCTCTCAAATCAAACGTTTTTATCTTAATCACCATTATCAAATCAACACAATATCAAAGTCAAACAATCTCGAACTTCTATCTCAAGTTGGCTGCATATTATTTTATATTCATTTATATAAAATTGTTTGGGTTCATTTCAATTAAGATTTATTGGCAACTTATAGTAGTTTAATAGGTGAAGATCTTGGGTCCACTGGGTTTCATTATTGGAGTAATAAAATAAATTAGTAGTTGTATTATGTGAGGATGTAATGATTAGGATAGGTAAATTTTAAATTAAGAAAGTTAGTATATTAAGTATATATTAAGTTTAATATATGAATGAAAAGTTAGGGGTTTAGATAAGAGTGGATATAAACTAAGTGTGATGATAATGTAAAAGCTTTTTTAAAAAGTTCAGTTATCATAGGACTTTCATTCTAAATTAATAGCTTGTATAATATACAGGCATTCAGTAACAAACTTATTGAAGTCATAGAGGTATATTTCAATTTGGTAGGAATGAAAATACCACTCACCTTTGTAAGATGTGATTAGTTGTATTTTATTTTGAAGAGGTGCAAGACAATCAATACATTGTAGATGATGATTTCATTACCACTGTAAAATCTAAGATAAGTTTACTAAAGCTAATGTCCATCTTGCATATGGTTCCACTTGTAAATTAGGTAATCTTGTTGATGCTCATCTTACAAAATGTATTAGATATTGACCTCGAGAAGAGTGCATTAAATAGTTTAAGGTGTATTGGATGTTGACCTTACTAAGAGTGCCTAAGAGTATTATTGTTCTTTGTTTTACCCAACATGCTCCCAACATTAGAATGACATTAACCACATGGCTTAGTTTAAGTTGTTTTCCTGAAATAAATAAGGTAAATTTCATTACCCTTTTTGCATAGGTTCTATTGCACCAATTTAAGTGTTTGAAGTTATAAAAATAAAACCAATGTAAAAACTAATAACATCTCATCACACAAATCTAAGTTAAATTAGAAATAAAAAGTAAGGAAGATGAATAATAAATGAAAAGTAAAGAAGGATGAAAGGCATAGAGTCAATTGTCCTTTATTTATGCGCTAATATATTGTATCCAAATTAACAACTTCAACACAAAGACAACTTAAGTGGTTTTAAAAAACAACTACTAAAAAGGAATGAGAACATTTCAAACTCAATATTTTCCCATATATTTTAGAATATATTTTATTTTAATTAAGTAAATGTACAATAGTAAGATTCATTTAAGTCGTCTTGAAGTAAACACTAATATATGACATGACACCTTCATGTAAGATAAATACTTTACAATTTCAACATCTTAAAAATTACAATTAAAATATATTTCACAAAGTTAAAATATATCTCATTTATTTTTTGTAATTTTTTTTTTTTAAAATTCTA
The DNA here is from genome assembly GCA_007258455.2 of Sequoia sempervirens. Lineage (NCBI taxonomy): Eukaryota > Viridiplantae > Streptophyta > Pinopsida > Cupressales > Cupressaceae > Sequoia > Sequoia sempervirens. The sequence continues at coordinate 982 of VDFB02235027.1, read as the reverse complement.
CAATTATTGTACTTTAAAATTCTTGAAGTGGCATAACACACTAAACTTAAGAGAGCTAACTTTCCTGACCAACAAAACCTACAAGAATGAGAAAGAATGAAAAAATTTTAATACCAAACATGAACTTATTGGCTCCTCCTTGCTTGGAAACAAGACTTGAACTTCAAGTGGTTGAGACTTAGGAATGAATGAATTGCCCTTAGATGATCTAAAATAAAAAATATATTTTTAAGGTGCTACGACTTGGGCTCTCTCTTATGTCATCAATCTGTTTTAATTAGTATTGAGTATTGCTCTTGATAAGTTTTTATTTCTTTTTGCCCCTTGTCCTTTGCACTCTAAATCTTAAAAGTTCATGTGTCATTATTTATACCTTTATAGCTTTTTTTTTTCTTTTTCTTTTTTCTTTTGTCATATATTGATATTTTAAATCTAATTTTTTTTTTTTATAATTTTGTTTTTCTAATTTAAATTTTGTGTTATACTATAAGTTAATATATGTGACAATACAAAAATAAAACTATAATATTTTCTATAAGAAATTTAATTTGTTGTTAGATAGGCAGAGGGAAATGGAAGATGAAGAAAATTTTAATTTGTTGTTTGTTTTTATGATGACTTGTGTTATTTTTTATGTTCATGTCTATATCATAATCATTCTACTTAAATATCATTATATAATAGTCAAGTAATCAATAACAATTTTACACCTCAGTCCCACCAAAAAAGGGTAAATAGTTATTCTCATTTTTTTGTCAAAATTTACCTTTGACCATTGAATTGGACGATGTTTAAAAATAACTAGATGTCATAACTATACACATGTCCAAATTTTCCCATTAATATTAGATCAAGCATCCCATTTATGACACATAATTATATAAGGTGTTGGATAAGATGATTGAAATTATAAGCATATAAGGTGTAGATAAATCTCAGACACTTGTTAAAGGTATAGAATAATTTGTCTAGTTTTCTAACC
>VDFB02235026.1:0-13196 GCA_007258455.2 Sequoia sempervirens | reverse complement strand
GCAAAAGGGGAAAAATGTCTAAGGGTTAAAGTATAGGGATTTTCCTTGGTCAAATCCCACTTTGGTAATCAAACCCTTAATAAAGAAATGAGATGAAATGAACAAGGAATGATGAATAAACAACATGCAAATGTCCTAAACTCACCACAACCTTGTTGAATTTTTTTGACGATATATCAATCGTTCCTCCAAGATGCTTTCAATGAATGCTTGATTGACTGCTATAAAATTCTTGAATGCTTGAGTGAATAGGTGAATTAGTGAACTTGATGAATGGGGGTTAAAATGAGAATAACACTTATTTATACACACTTATGCCGTAATAACCAAATAATACCTCATCACAGGCCAACATAAGGTAATTTTGAATAAAAACCTAAAAGAAAATTTGAATTATTTTGAATTTGGAGCCAACAGGGACTCATTCGCCACCCATGGGGAATGGGTCCCACCTTGGGCTTATAAGCGGGTGTCAGGAATTAAGTCACATTTAATGTGGTCTTCTAGGTTTACATTCAAAATAACACTTAATTAAGTCTAATGAGTGCATAAAGGGGTCAAATAAAGAATAAGAAAGGTGTAAATAGTGAAATCAAGCCTAGAAAAGTGTAAAATCTTGTTACAAAAATTTACAACACTTTAGAATATGACTTGATAAGTGATGAAAACGTGATATTGAGGTGAATTGTAATGAGAAGAGTCTAGAAAAGTGTAGAAATGTGTTACAACACTTCACAACACCTAATTAAGACACCATAATTTGAATATTTAAGACCTAATGTGAATGCATAAGTTACATTAAAACATCAAATCAAAAAAAAAAGGTCAAGCATCATGAGAGAAAGACCTAAAATACCATGAAAACGTCAAAGATCCATTTTTCTCTGTTACAGTTGGAATTAATGTTTTGAGAGAACTTGTAGTTCCTTTTTCAAGGTGCAAGAAACTTTCAGGCTCAAGGTCTATTTCAACTTGATAAATTTTATTGTTATAGACATATTTCATTATATGATGAGGGGTCGAAGGCACTACATTCATCTCATGAATACATGGTTTTCCTAAAATAATATTATACGAAAGATCATAAGGCATGATATGAATATGAATTTGCATAGTAGCCACCCCAACTATAATAGGCAAAGTGATTACACCAAGCGGTTGCATTTTTGTATTGTTGAATCCTTGAATGGATAAGGAATTAGGTTTTATTTGTGATTTTTCAACACACAATCGATCAAGGAGATTCACACTACACACATTAAGGGAAGAACCATTATCAATGAGGGTTCTTTTGATACCTATTCAATTGAATTTAGAAATTATCATAAAGGCTTCATTTTGTTTTCACAACTCTAAAGGAGGGAGCTCATGTTGATGGAAAGTGATATCTAGATTAGCTTTATTCATTCCATGTATTAAAGCTTCCACATCATTCGAAGTTGTACCAAGAGGAACTACAATTTGTTGTAAGGCTGTTTGAAGAATAGTGTGGTAATTTGGTGAATTCTGAAGTAAATCCCAAAGGGAAATCTTTGTAAGAGTATTCTTGATATTTTCAACAAGATCATACTCCTTTGTGTGTGAGGGAGAATGAGGACCAGTAGGAAGATTAGGTAAAGGTAAAGAGGGTGGGGTTGGTTGTGGTGGTTGCAAATTGCTCCAGGTATTATATCTATGAGCAACAGTAAGATTACAGGATTGTTGCAACACATTAGTTTTAGGTGGGTAAAAAGTGAATTCAAGATTATTGGAAGGATAAAGTTTATGCGAAGGTGAGTAAAGAATGAGTTGAGGTTGAATCACATTGACATCCTTAGTTTTAGATTGTTCACAACAAACCATAATGGATAAATCAGATGAGACAAAGTCTTGAAGGGCTTCATCTAACATATTAAGGTCATCACGATTATCATTAATTGTTTTAGGTTTCTCATGAAAAGGTTTAGAGACATTAATTTTATTTTTTTTAGGTTGGTTATAACAAATCTTAGTGGATGAAATAGGCGAGATGAAGTCTTGAAGGGATTCGTCTATCAAGTCAAGGTCATCACTACTAAAAGGTTTGAGGGATAGGTTATCGTTAATTGTTTGAGGGATAAATAGGCGAGATGAAGTCTTGAAGGGATTCGTCTATAGTAGGTCATCACTACTATAGAGGCTTGGATGGGATGGTGTTTCTAAATTGAATCATTTGTTTGAAATGTTGGTTTGATGTTTGTCAATTTTTGTCATTTTTATGTATTGATGAATTTGATTTAAAGGAGCTAGGAACTAATGCGGAAAAGGAAACGTGCAAAAATATAAGACTATCCATAAATTCCATGAAAAGAAATGATGCTTTGTGCAAATGATTAAATTATAACATAAACTATCTAATCTAAAACAATAAAGGAATTATAGATAATAAAAAATTGCAAAACATGAAACTTAATTTTGAAACACTAATGCAAAAAGTGCACTAGGGATGATTCGCCCAAAGTGGAAAATGAGTCCCAGGATAGGTATTTTTAAGGTTTTTCTATTTTTTTTTCTTTTCTGGATGTGTTCAGGTCTATACAGTGCAGATAAAGATTGAAAATGCAGAATTTTGGAATGATGTAATGAAATAAGATACAATAATTAATTCTAAATGATACTTTCACTAATGCAATTTTAAGAAGCCATAGGATGCAAAAACAATACAAAAGATAATGAAATCGATTCCTAGGATGTGAATGAAAATACAAATTAGAAAGAGAGAATGTTCAATATGCAGGTTCACAAAAATGAACCATCAATTTTATGGTTTCTATGTGCCTCTCTTGCACTCTTAGGATCTTTCACCTAAAAGGAGAGAGATAGAACCCTGAATTTGAAGTGGTTCACTCAAATAAAGGATTGTGTGATGTGTGTATGAATAAATGAAATGTTGTAAATGCAACTAAATGATGTAATTGACTCATTATGAATGTAAAACTAATGAAATACGTAATGTTTGAAAACATAGTGAGGTTTGCAAAAAGCTTGAAAGAATGAACAAAAAAGAAAATGAAAATAGAAAGCTATATTTCAGAATGAGTGCACTTGTAAAGTTGAAGATGGATTGAAAAACTCTAGAAATCTAGTAAATCTGACTTTTATGCTGACTAGGACTCATTCGCCACCCTAGGCAAATTAGTCCCAAGTCAAGGTTTTCTACCTAGAAACTGGTTTCTACTCACTGGGTATTAGGATCTACATCTAACTCTAAAATTCACCTCATAAGGGACTCATTCGCTACCCATAGTGAATAATTCCATTTTCAAATTTTTACAAATTTAGATCTCTATTCTGCACCTTGACACTTGTATAGCTCCTTTTGATGAAAACCCAAATCGAGATCTTAGAAAATTCTTCCAAAACAACTGAAAATTGGTTGTCTAATGGGGGGTTTTCCTTGGTCAAACCCCTAGTTGGGTAATCAAACCCTAAATGGACATAAATCTCCATAAAACCCTAGCCTTAAGTGTGTTAAAGACTATGAAAATATAAAGTATGTCAAAACCCTATTCTATTGTGCTAGAATAAGATGTACAAAAGTGATTTGAATGATACAAGTCTTCAACCTTAGAAATCCTACAACACATCAAAAATGGAGGTAAAAGACATGCAAATGGAATGTAAACCTTAATATGAAGATAGAGAGAAAATGGAAGATGGAATCACTTTGAAAACAAGTCTTTAGGTGTGATTTGATGGCTATTTGCATCTCCTCAACCTAGATTTCTCCACGATTCACCATAGGCATCCATCATCAAATCTTTGCAATGTTGAATCTTGAATGAAGAGTGAGCTTCAAGACCTAAAAAAACCCTAGTTTTCTGCCATAAAACTTCAACCTTGCTAATGAAACTTATTATGGAAGAGTTGACTGTAGAATTTTCTTTCTAAAAATGACTAAGAGATGTGAAAAATGACTTAAAATGTGTATTTATAGGAATCAACACCTAATTTTCCCGTTATTTAGACCTAAGAGGCCAACATCCACCAAAAAATTAAGTTTAATAGATTAAATTCCAACAAAAAAATTTAAATTTCCCTTAAAAGGGACTCATTTTCCACCCTTGGCAAATGGATCCCACCAGAGGGGACTCATTTGTCCAAGGTGGTGAATGGGTCCCACTAGTGGTTTTTGAAGGTGGGTTTTTAGGATATGAATGAATTGAATGTTGTTTGTTGGGATTTAGATGATTTTTCAAGTGAAAGGAGCCTCTAGATATAAAATAATGGGTCATAGGGGACTATAAATGTTGTTTTGAAGGATGAATAATGCAGGGGTACTCAAAGGTAGGTCTGAATTAAGCATGAAATTGTCTCTTTTCTCAAGAGTGTCCCATTTTATATGCCACAAACCTAAAGGGGCCAAATGGGACTCATACACCACTTGACGTATAGAGGTTCCATCTGGGTGGGAATCATATTCCCAAGGTGGTGTATGGATTTGTAAACAAAGATTTTGGCTTCCAAGGGTCTTTCTAGCACTTCTAGGGTTTTCCACCTAAAAGGAGAAAGATGGGCCAAAATGCAATATAAACACTCAAGGTTAATGTAATATAGATGAAATATGACTAGATGAGATGATCTAAATGCAAAGGATTGATAAAATGGATTTATTTTGTATGCAAAACTAAGAAATACAAAGTGTTTGAAAACACAATGAGGTATACAAAAAAACCTAGAAAGATGAATAGAAATGCAAGTAAAACAAAACAAAAAGCTATAAAATTGAATGTGAGCACCTGTAAAATTTTTGACAAATGGAAATGACTCTGAAATTATGAAAATGTTGATTTTTAGGCTTGGTGGCACTCATTCGCCATTCTAGTTGAATATGTCCTAGTTCTGGAAAACTACACCTAGGCTTGTTTTAGCCAAATGGGTATCCAAATCTACAAAAATCTCTAGAAAATAGGTATAGTATGACTCATTCACCACTCTAGGTGAATTATCCCACTTTGGCTTTTCTAAAAACTCAAAAATGGAATATGTAGCTTTTGGTCTACTCAATCTCAACTTCCAGGTGTTCGGATTCGAAACCTTGACTTTTAGCATTGTTGGTGACTTTTTTGTGTAGGTTTTGACCTTTCCAATAGGGAGATAAATTCAAAATTTTTGAAACCTATTCTTCAATCATGTCAAAGCCATCCAAGTACATAAATCTACAATCACACAAGGAGAGAAAGAGAAAAAATTGATTGTTAGGACATGGGGGTTTTCCTTGGTCAAACCCTGTTTAGTTAATTAAACCAAAATTATGAAATAAAATAATGAAGAATGAAACATTAAAAAATGCAATTAGAAAATTTCCATGATGATGGATCTTGAATTTCTGCAACAATGGACGAAGAATTTTTCTCTTGAATGCTATCTTGATGACTTAAGATGTTAAAACCCTAGCTAGCTTGAATTGATAGAGATAATGAACAAAAAATGAGTAATGAATGAATATTGAATTAATGGATGGATCATGAATTAGGATTTAAAGGTCCCCTTTTATACAAAAGAGTTAAGAATAAGGATCATAATCAAGGGCCAAGATTAAATTAGAAAATAACTTAATCAAGGGTGAAGGTTAATTGAGAGAAGAAAGACATGGAGAAATAAAGACTCGACGTGGAATATAAGATTGGCACAGAAAAGATGTGATAGGAGAAATTAAATAGTAAAGATTATTTAATTTAAGTGACCAACATAGTAAGGAAATCTAGGAGTGCATCTAGTGAAAACTCCATACAGTAGTGCCTTCGGTAACTTTCATTTCGATTAGGTTGCCTCAAAGACACGTACAACTATGTCCAAATGTGGAACAGACACAATTAATTTCCCACATTGATCCATCTGAGAGAAACACATATAAATTCAATAGCAAGCATTAACAGATTCTACTACACAAACCAGCAGACATAAAAGATGAAACAAAAAACTAGAACATAAAGATTTACGTGGGGAAAATCCTTTCAGATAAAAAACCCCACACTCCAAAGATCGAGCCATTGTATTATTCAGCAATAGAATGGTTACAATACAAATTCAGGCTCATAGCCTCTTCAGAGATTCATCTTGTTCATTCTGGATACAACTGGTAACATACTATCCTTGAGAGATCAAACATGGCATTCACGATCATGAGAGATTCCAGCGGCATAACTCTGCCTCTCTCACTCTCTACCTCGGCCTCATGGATTCGGCCTATCAGCCAACCACTTGACCTTTCTCTATCGATCTCTCTCTGGCTCTCGGCTCTTCAGCTTTCTAGCTTATCAGCTTCCTTCTCTCTTGCTCTGTGTCTTTCCAGAACGTCCAATGCATACATATGCATTCATTCTCAATAGTCAAAACCTCCACTCTCAACATCGCTATCAACTAGAAGATGTTTCCACTTCCTCGGTGTAGATTTTTCCTTTCCAATAATAAACGGCTGCAATGGTCTCACAAAGAAACGATTCACCGCCTCTCCTGATTGGTCCACATCATACCACGCCGGACAACCTTTTACTCGTCAATGCGATCAACTCAGGTCGTGATGTCGGTGAGACACAAGAAGTGTCTCCGACCTAATAAGATCCATTTACACGCTATCGCTAAGAGTCGCCTCCATCTACAAGAGGTTCCACCAACCAAGTTACATCGATCACAGTACATCGTTGAGACTAACGCCATCGCTGAGATCATATCAAGTCTTCAAGTCATGTCAAAACCCATTGTATTCTTATTGGCATCCATCTATTGGCAAGAGTAACCTTATCGGCATGATCGGTGAGACCTCTCACTAACCTCCAGTTGAACTCATCTGCCAATGCTATTGCCAAGACATTCAACTGTCACCAAGAGGTTTCACTAAGGTCTTCAAGTCACATAGATGTGAATGTTCTCATCAGCAAGACTATCATCTTTCACCGAGACCTCACACCGAGCTTCATGTTATACTGAACTCCTAACAGCAGTCGCTAAGAGTTACACCGAAGTCAAGATTCCATCGGCAAGACAATTGCTCTTCACCAAGACATCACCCCGCAGGTTCCAAGTCACCCCGATTCAATCTTGTCAACCAGACTTACTGCTTTTGCCAAGACTTCATACCAAAGCCTTTAAGTCATATCAATGTGTTCCACTATCAGCGAGAGAATCAAACTTTGGCAAGACTTCTTACCGAGGCTTCCATGTTATCCCGAAACAACTGTTCGCCAAGAGTCACACCGAACTGATGACCCCACATGTTGTCGGCGAGACTTCCGATATTCGATGAGACATCATATCGAAACAATACGTTACACCGATGACCCTTAACACTGTCGGCGAGACATTCCCCAGTCGCCAAGAGATCTTCCCGAGAGTTCAAGTCACCCCGATGACTCCTGCTTATCGGTGAGACTTCTCCCAGTTGCCAAGACTTCCTGTCGAACCCTTATGTTAATCCAATCTGTCTTTCACCGAGAGTCATAGCGAACCCAAAGACCATACAATCGGCAAGACATTCATATCGGTAAGACCTCATACCGATCACCCAAGAGTTTCCCCGAAAGCTCCAACACTGTCACCGAGACATGTTACTTTCGGTAAGACTTCTCACCGAGACCCTTGAGTTAGCCCGAGTGTATACCGTTGGTGAGACATTCCTCAGTCGCCAAGAGATCTTCCTAAGAGTTCAAGTCACCCCGAACCTACTTATCAGTGAGACTTCTCCCGGTCTCCATGACTTCCTGTCGAATCCATTTGTTATCCCGAAGACTCTAAGTCGCCATGAGTCTCCCCGAAGCCCGATAACAAACCCTTATGTCACCGAGACATTCCACTCGGTAGGAGATTACAGTGAAGGCCACAAGTCACAGCGATAGGCTTCTTCGGCAAGACAAAAGCATTGTCTTGGCGACAAGAGCAAAACACAAGGTAAACTGCCAGTCAGCCAGACAATAGAAATGTCACAACGACTATGCTTTCTCAGAGGTTTTAGCCAGATTGAGGCATATTTTCCAACGACATAGGAGAAATAAATGTAATATTAATTTTATTTATTTAAAAAGAAAGGTGAGAACAAATAACAGATAATAGGGTAATATGTTAGGATCACGGAAAAACAAGCCCCTAAGTGGCAAAAAATTTAGAAAATCGAAAGTTAGGCAACTTGACATACAAATCTGAATAAGTTAGCTATATATTATTTCAAAAAATATGTAAGAATAGAATATGTAGAAAATTGAATGTAGTTTCTAAACTACTAGGTTTATTTAAAAAATAAAAAATTGATTTCATGAAAATTTGAAATTTCCATGCAATAGCACTTAAATTTCAGGGAAAAAATAAGAAGTAGGTGTCTATTTGACCACCCTAACCAGAATAAAATGATAATATTTTTTTATAATATTCTAGATATAAGTAGAGAACTCATGTCACGATGTGATGCATATTCTTTTGTAATTTTTTTCCAAGTAAATAATTAATTATGAATTTTTTATTACAATTTTTAAAAAATATAAAAACTTGTATGTCTGACCACCTTAACTCGGTCAAAAATACATGAAATTTAATTTTTATTTTTTTAATCTGATAGTATACAAAGCATATAATGTGACACATGTTTTGGATTCAAAAAATGTGATACTGTTTGAAAGCTATAGATGTTTTTCAATTAGCCTATCAATCAGGACTTTAGTCATAATTCAAATAGAAAATGAATAATAATTATTTATTAAATTCAAAGTAAAGAATAATTTATATTGGTGGAAAGTTGAGAATCTCCTCTAAAAACCATTTTCATTTCATCAATTTTGGGTAAAAAAAGGTCGTCAGCCACATACCCTGCACATACCCATCATATCACCACTTTTTGGCCCATCATGATCCAACACATACCCAATAATATAATTAAAAATAATTATTTAATTGGGGAGATAAATAAAGGATAAATAATTAAATAAATATAACATTTATTTAATTATAGAGAGAAAAGGCTAATGAATAATTAAAGTAATTATTTAATTATAGAAGAAGAGGGAAAAGCTAACTTTTGAAGTAAAATAATATTTAATTCAAAAGTGGGGGGGAAAAGGACCATTAGACTTAAATGCTTAATAAAAGTCAAGAAAAGTGTGAAAGTCATTTGTAATTCTTTACAAGACTTGCATTTTATTCAATTTTCCAGGGCCCAAGACCTAATGTGGATGTGTGAAACACCTCGCAACACTAGATCAAGGTGATATTAACTAAAATTTATCATTAATTAATCCCAAATCAAGTAAGAAAAATAGGATACTTTTTCCGTGTCCACAGTTAGCCCCAACTTTAGTGAGAGGATGAACTTTTTTTGAAATCACACTAAAGTAGAGATTCAAGAAAGGTCCAATCATACCAGTGTAGATGCTCTAGGATAACAAAGATCGAGGAAGAGATCAAGCCCCTAGGAACCAAGATCTTAAGTAAAACCAACATAAACACAAGAGGACATGCACAAGGTGAATTATTTGCATCAAAACAAGATACACAATCATGCAATGACAAGAACTAAAGGAAAGAAAAATATGGTGGATCAAATATGTGCTCACTCTTGGGCCACATAACTTTAGGTTGTCTGTGGGGTGAGTTGTCCCAAAGAAATGGTTTAGTGAGAAATTCATGCCAGTGTGTTGGATTCCCACCATATAATGAGAAATTCATACCAATGTGTGGGATTCCCATTATAGAAACCATTAAAAAGTTATGCTCTTGATAACTTTGATAAGGCACCACAATGAAAATGCTTTTGTAAATGTTTTTTAATGTTATGTAAAAAAAATTTGTTAAAGGGGATTTTACTTTGTTCATGTAAGGTCTTCTTCTTAAGGAGCAGTGTGCCTAATGTTTCCAAGAGAGGAAAAGTCAAAGTGTCATATCATTTTCTATGGGATGAATTATTTACATCATGTGATTCCAATTGATCATACTCTCTTGTATGGCATCAAACCCAATGAAACCACCAAGAAGAGGACACATCACAAGAAAAAAGAAAAATCACACCATTAAATTTTTCAAAAAGATTCCATCTATGTATTCCCCCACTTTAAAGCAGTTACTACACCATATCTATGAGAAATTGCTTTAAATTAGCAAATAATAAATGAAAGAAGACATGAGAACCAATCTTGGAAAGGCCTATGCTAAGTCATATGTTTCTGAATTGAGCTACATCATGAATAAGAATGTCACATGCTATCCAACTTAAGGCATGTCGTTTACATCTTAAGCTTGCTCTTATATGTTCATGAAAGGTTAACGACTAGCCAAAAGAGATGACGACAAGTGAAATACAAGGACATAGCTACTTAACCCCTTTCCCCTAGTTAGTGTAGGATAAGGGTGATCCACAATGGATGATGATATGCACTGCCCCTTGCGATGAATGGAAAACATGCAACTTAGTGAGTATGTTATTATCCTACAACTAAATTGCATGGCAAGGAGCAATAACTGATGCTAATTATTTTGATAAGTAAACAAAGTGTCCACTTGATACATGTTTAATGAAATTTCAATCAATTTAGGTTGTACCAAGGTTATAGTTTTCTTGGAAGAATCTTTAGAAATAGTATTGATGTTCATTGAAGGTTTGTTTGATGGTGTGATTTCTATGAACGGACAATCAACAAGACCATGATTTGGTTGTTGTGTTGTGTATTCTATAGGAGTATGAAGACCTTGTTCTATAGTATCACATCCTTTCTTAGGTTGTTTCATAAGTCTTTTAGGTTCGATGTTGGCCTTGATTGTATACACTTTTGTTAGATATGTGAGCAGTGTCATTGTAACTTGGGTGGTGCAAAACATTGTTCTTAGGTGGGTAAAGGATGAGTTCAAGTGTGTTGTGAGCTTGTTTCTTGTGCGATGGTGGGTAAATTATTAGAGGATTCTTTGGATGTCCCATGGGGTATGTATGAGGTTCATTGATCGAGGGGGATCTAATGGAAACTTGCACATTCATAACCTCGACGGTATTGGTTTGATGTATCCCTAAGGAAGACATATAATTTTCTTGCACCATAATAGTCTCCCTAGGAGGAGAGTTATTAGGAGAATGGCAATCCAAATGTTTTGAAATTCAAGGAATTCTTCTTCTTCATCGTAAGTAAGCAGGCTATTCATGGTTGAATTATCTTGTTCTATAATGTTTTCCCACAAAATATTCTCACGATTCTCAACAATTGGATCTTGTAACCAGGGATAACTTTAAGAAACCCCCCCTCCACAAAGGTGTAAAATCCTGGTGAATCTTGGCTAAGTACTATAATTTTCCTGGTGAATCTTCCCTTTTATTTGAAAAAAATATTAATTTTCCTATTGAATCTATGAACATTTTCTAAAAAATTGTAAAATTTGAGTGAATCTTAATGAATAATTGGTAAAATAATAATCATAGTGGTGAATCCTAGCGAATAATCACTATAAAGATTAATTACAATGGAAATTCTCTCCTTTGAAAATTTGCATAGTTGTTCAATGCAGTTCCACCATTTGTTTTTTGATTTTTTTAATATTGAAGTAGGGACCTAGGGGTGGAAGCCATCAGTGGGGTAAAGGGGCAATGCCCCTTGCGGGGTCAAGAGGGAAAAGCCCCCTTGTGGGGATCGAGGGGGCAACGCCCCCTCACTAGGTCTAGAGACAATGTCCCTAATGCACTCCTGTCGTGATACATGCATAGTCAAGGGGTAGAGCCCCTTGCCACCAAGCATAAATTCACTATCCAAAATGCATGGGAGAACACATGGATAAGTACTTTTTAAATTCTCACTTTAAATATAAGACTAAATGAAAAGTGAAATTTTTACCAATGATTAGCTTTTTAATCAGATGGCTACAAGTTGATTCCGTGACCTATATGCACATGCATTTTAAAAGGCTTGTTGAGGCCCAAAATTTGTTTTGGGCCACACTATTAAATCTAATCATGTGGCCCAAAACAAATTTAAAAGACATGCGCATATAGGCTACCAAATCAACTGCAACCATTCAATAAAAAGCTAATCAATGATTCAATGGAAATAAATAAAATCCCTATTCAAGGCTAAAATATCCCTAAAATTAAATGGTGATTTATTATTAGTGGCAATATTGCCCCAAAATTTATTGGTAGGAATATAATATTACTAGTGAATATAATTAATATTTGTAATTATAATATAAACTATTGGTGAATCAGTTCCAATGATGCATCGTTTATGATGGCACTTTCAAAATTTAGTAAATTTTAGCGTACTCATGTTAAAACCCTAAGAATTCTAACCTAAAAATATTTGTTACATCTGATTGTAGGGTTCTTATATGATGTTTAGGATTTTTTTAATTTTTGGTTGCTTGGTGTTCTATTTTGCTATTGGCTATATAGTGTTTGTTGTCGGTCACATAAGGGAAGGGGAATCATCTTTTGATCATTACGTCCATTGTTTCATATATTTCCAAAGTTGAGAGCCCATTGTTCTTGTGTTTCCTTATAGAAGTCCCCTCTTTTAGAACAACTTATGAGAACATGCATAAAAATTTCACTTAAGTCTCGATGTCCCTTGTAACTACGTCGCTCATTGCTGATTTGTTCATAGGTTTACACTGTGTAATAGTGATGGGCGATGAGCGATACCTCCCTTTGATATCACTCATCGCCAATGGTATCTGATCCTTCAACTTTGTAATAGCGATGAGCAATGTTCTTAGCGTTATGTTCATATCGCCAATCATGAATGGCCATTTAAAAAGAAAATTTGTAATAGCGATGATCAATATGATGTTGCACCATATGATCACAGATATGTTGTAATAGGTAGTTCTCACATTAGCGATGTGCAATTAACCCTATAAAAAATGTAAACTATTTATCGTTGATTGCTTGCACAATATATGAGAAGAATTAGTGATGAATGGAGGCCTTATCGCTCATAACTGATTTATCTCTGAATGGAGGCCTTATCGCTCATAACTGATTTATCTCATAACTTAAGTTCTAAATTAGTGATAAGTGATTAGTGCCTTTTAGAAGGGTTTTTCTTTCACTAATTTTGATATGATCTTATGGCAATATCTTTGGGGCCATTTGTTCTATGCAGGTGCACATGTCCAAGATTTGGTGTTCTCACAGTACATCTCATTACTTATGCAATTATAGGGATAAAGTGGGAATTGGCGAGAACCATTAATGAAAGGAGCAATGGCACAACATA
>VDFB02235020.1:42049-83761 GCA_007258455.2 Sequoia sempervirens | reverse complement strand
TCTAATCATCCATTTTGTTGGCCTGCAACACTCTTGATGAAGGTGATAGGAAATGGAACCATGTTGCCATATATAGGTACCGAGCAACATCATTTCCTTTTTTTCTTAAGTTTTCTTGTTTTAATCAAAGATTGTTGTCTTGTTTACTACACTTAGTATGCCCGTCTATGTGGGTATTTGTATCTCTTATTCCTTTTTGAATGTAAATACAAGAATGATACAATCTCATAGTTTATGAAGTGTGTTGGCTACCTCTAACCCCTTAACAAGAGGGCGTAAGATTTTCCCATATTGTCTCATTCAAGACATTGGATATTCATTGTCTTTTCATGGATATTTAAACTGTTCTTGGCATGATGATCTTTTAACTCGAATGTTATATCATTATTTGGTTTCTACAATCCTCTCATCAGTGCAGAAGTTATCATCCAAAAGTATCTTGTAGAATCAAAAGTTGGTTACTCCTTTTGTCCTTCGATGAATTAAATACTGAGACTATGACACTAGAGACCATATCTTATTCCATGCTATTGACTTATGCTTTCTATGTTTAAGAGATATTTGGACTGAATTCGGTTCATTCATGTATTCCATGCTCTTCAATTGTCTAAATGGATCATAAATTTGTTAATGAAAATGAAGCTCAATCTGGACACCGTCTTCAACGTCCCAGACAGGGGTAGACAAGGATTGTCTTAGGGGCTTCTATATCTGATATTTTGTTTCTTGTGATTCTTGCTGTCACATTTTATGCTTTAAAGAGGAAATTAGAGCAGACAGGAAGCTCAAAATTGCTCCTTGTTCACACCCATTCAAGCACTGGTGGACCCTTGTTGAAATTGTATATTTTCTTTTGAATTATATAATGAATAACTAGTTTTTTTTTATCTCAAGCCTTAGATAAGCTCTTCTACTTTTTCATAATTTCATCGTACCTCCTCTTCCTATTAAAACTTAATAGCACACCTTTCTGCAACATCATCTTCGATAGTATTACACCATGCATAGGTTGCCATCGTGCTCTCTGATTAAAAGTATATGTCATACTTGATAGCATATATATTTGAGATGGGATCACCCCTGTATAAGAGTATGATTTCACTTTATTATATTAAATCTAGGGATTACTTATTATTTAATGAGTTTTGATATCTTTCTTGTAACATTTAAAATGATTCTGAAGAGATATTAAAGAATATTTAGTAAACTTGGAATGGAATTAATGTAAACATATTGTGTGTCCTATGATATTTATAGTATTATTTAGAAATGTGAGATAGCATGCCATGTAGATTCATTATGTGATTTTTTTTTGCTTCTTCTTTCAATTTATTGTGTGTTGTAATGTCATCACTTGTTTATTTGTAAATTGTGGATGATCTATAATATTTTGAGATCAAGTTTTATTGCCACCTTGTTGGGAAACCCTTGTTTTAGTGATTTATCAGTCTTCCAGAGAAAGGGAAAGAAAGGTGTTGCTTTATTATTGGCCTTCACTTCTGGTTCTTTGTGAACTATTGCTCGTATGATCTATTTGATGATTGGGTTTAGCCTTGCACTTGAAAATAGTTTCATTATGAGGATTTTGTGTAGGATGGTGTATGCCTTGATTAATGCAATTTATCTTGTGGCTTTATATGTTGTGCATGAGGGCTTACCCTGATAGTGTCTTTTGAGTTTTGTTGTTCATAAGGGGAGTGGCTTTCAATGGGGGACGAGACCTGGAAGAGGTCCCAGGGTAACTCATTGGAAGTTTATTAATCAAGTGAAAACATTAATATTTAATTAGGGGTTTTGGATAGAATCACACATTAACAAGATATAAGTGAATGCCTCACTCATGGCTCAAGTGCTTCTATGGGCTTGAGATTAGATGAGAAGGCCTGGAATGGCAAAATCATTTTCTTGTCCTTATGAAAGATAATCGATGCCGCATTGGATTGCATGTGGGGCCGGGTTTCATAAGAGGTCACCAGGGTAACCCAAGTTGGGGGCCGAGGCCTAGGAAGATTCGCCAGGGTAACCCATGCAACATTGCGATGACACTCTTCCTTTAACAACCATGTATGCTTTGTTTCCCTCTATGTCATTCTTGGGCCTCTAGAAGCACATGTGGCATTTGTATGTTGATGCTTTATTGGTTATTCCCTATGTTGGGCACATCTTGTCTTCGTTATATCTTGTGCTGAGAATGCCTTATGTTATTGTGGTTCTTGTTGTGAAGTCTTGTATCCTTGTTCTATATGATGGTTATCGTTGGAGTCCTTATTGTCATCTCTTAGAATGGGGGTGGGCCTTAGGGTCCACGTGGTTGGGTGGAACGTGCTATGCACCCCATTGGGTCCCCAATTGTCGATTGTGAAGTGCAAAATTGTACCTTGCAGTGACTCCTGAGTTGAACCAAAGTTGAATCTAGTATTGCAGCTTTGTACTCCTTCATTTCAAATGTATCATTCCATTTTATTGTATCTTCCCCATTCATGTTGGGAAGCAGCATTGTAATATTGTAACCCTTGATTAATGTGTTGACCATGTTCATGTTATCTTATGGTTACTAGTGTATACTTACCTTTCATGTGATGTAATATTTTTGTTGTGAAAAGTAATGCAGTCATGTAAACCCGAGGGATTTGTTATATGTAGTTCATGTTTAGTTTCATTTCATGTGATATATGATTATTATGATGTATGTTAGTACTTTTAAGAAAAATTGGTGCCATAAATGTTAGATATATTAATATCCTTTGGGGTTGCTTGGCGGGGCATTACAGCTTGGTATCAGAGCATAGGTTCATACACTGGGGCACTATGAGCCCATTGTGTTGACCTAGCTACTCGTACTCGTAAGGGTGTGTCAGTCTATTTGTGTAGTCTGTACTTGGTTCCTTTATTTTGTCTTTGGGTGATGTAGGTCCAATGGTGCAGAAATCCAGTGGAATGGATAGGACCCTCAGTGTAGTGTGCAATGCACTAATATCCTTTCTACTAGAAATAAATTTTGGAACTCTTGTGTTACCCTTGAGTTGCTTTGTGGTGTCTCTGGTGTGAAGTGAATTTGAGTGTGTATGTAGTGTATGTGTGTTAAATCTGAAATTATGTGTGTTTTGAAGTGATAATTATGTTTTTGTTTCTGAAAAGGTCATAAATTATGATCTTGTGACACATATATTGTGATATTTTGCATTGAGTAATGAATATAATGTAGTACATGATGTTTAAATGATGAAGTTTAACTAGAAATGTGTATCTTGGAAATGAATTAGCATGAATAACTGGTGCTAATGTGTTATGTTTCCATCATAGTTTATGATTTTTAGGTAGTCGGCTTTGAATCTTGATGATGAAGGTAATTAATTGGTTATGTTTAACATGTGGATTTAATACTATGGTTGCATCTTATTAGTAATTGTTATTGACGATTGTTTATGATGTATCACTAATTGTAGAGTGTTAGAAGGATGATGTCGTATCACTCATTCATGAGAGGCATACGACATGACGATTCCCTCTAACACTAGGTTGATTTGATATATATATATATATGGTGTACACAATGTTTTCTTTTATGCAGGATTGCAGGTAGTAAGCCTCAATTCCACCTGCTCTGGCAGGACTGGGCGAGCCTCATGAAACCCAATGGGAATAATGTGGAAAAATAGAGTTGACAAGAAAGTTTCCCCAACCTTGCCATCATCCTTGACAAGGATGAGTACCTTTAATTTGTAACCCAGTCGGTATGGTTTTATGTTTTGAAAGTTGTTGTTTTTGGGTGTCTTCCATTATTTGATGATGTCCTAATGTTATTGTTGGAGTTGATGTTGTTTTCAATTGTGTGAATTTTCCTTAGCCTAGCGACTTCCAGGAGTAAGTCGAAGCCAAGGGGGCGAGGATGTAATGACTCTCCACTTGTGTTGTCCTTGAGTTGCTTACTGACCCGCTATGAAGTCGAGTATTGATTGGTATGTTGTTTGATTAATTGTATTTTGGAGTGTTTAAATTTAAGGGGCATTTAAATAAGGGATTTTTTGTGAGTTCATTGTTGGTTACAATAGTTGAATAGTTTTGTTTAATTGGTTAATTAATTAAAAATAGGTACTAAATAATTTAAATAAATTAAACTTGAATATTATAATAAATACTTGCTTATTATTAGAGGTTATAATAATATAAGAATAAACAAATTATTCAAAACATAATTTTAATTTGAAGACAAAATTTATAAAGATATGGATAATGAAGTGGGTAATGAAGTACTTTTTGGTTACACTCACTTAAGAAATCATAACAAAGAAGAGAGTGAACAACGGAGTAATGTAACCGACCATTCTCCATAAAGGAGATAAATCTATTATTAGAAAAAGGGTGGAACGAACTTCCTTGCATGTAGGAAGTGAGTTGTGGATTTTTATAATGCATGCAAAAAAGATCCTCTATAACCGAAAAGTTGACACTTTCTTTTGGAATGCGGGATTAACTCATAGTTTGGGGGAAAATGCATGAACAGGGGGAGGCAAAGATAAAAAAACTAAAGAAGAGAAGCAGATGAACCAGTCTTCTTATTGGAACATGGCTTCTTCATCCATGTCTCCTCGCGTAACTGACCAAAGTTTCCTTAACTCCTATATACTTTGTCCTCGCATATCCCTCCACTTCCTCTGTATCACCACTTCCCAGGTAGTTATTTCAACCATCAAAACTCATAAATTCCCAATTCAAAGAGACTCTCCTCTTATACACCTAAGGTAGCATCATCATCTTCAACGCCCACTCCAAGCAGAAGAACAAGAATACCACCGACAAGGAACACAATAGAAAAAGAAGAAGAGAAGATCTCCTTGATGGGTGATACTGCAGCGCCTTTTGGTGGCAATCCAAATTATTTAGATCGCAGTTTTACCAAGATCACTAATCCTACTATCATGGCACTCTATGAGATCATTCCTCAAGGCAAGATGAAAAAAGGATAAGGGTTATGTCCTGTTTCTATGAATTGCAAGCTAGAATAGGAGGTTTAGCACAACTCTTCTGCTCAATTATTGGTTCATCTAGGTTCTATTTCTTGAAATCCTTTCTTTTTATTTTTTTTTAAAACAAGAGATTGTATGCTTCTGTTATCTGGAAATAAATCATCTCTATGCTTATTTAGATGTGAGCAATCGGAATTTGTTCCTTCTATATATCATCAAACAAATTGTCTAGGCTTACTTACTATGCTCGGTGAACCTTCTTACTTTCTGTAGCAGCCAACTTGTGCGTACATTATATTTACTTTTGAATTAAATAACTATCATCAAGCTTTCAGTACGAAGGGGGTTCATTCCTCATTGAATCTAAACCATACTCGGATTATTTATGTCGTTTCATCGCTACATTTTTCTTGTTTTTATTTATTTTTTAACTTATATACCACACCCAACCACGGCTAGAATTTGCCAGTGTAAACGCCCATTGTGACAGACATGTTACCATTCTTTGAAATGGTTGCACGTTATGTTCTTGTTGACCAAGAGAAATAAGTGCCTGATTTCTCTCCGTTTACCTCAGCCTTGGGCTTTTGTTTCACATTCTCACCTTCATCATCGGTGCTTAATGAGCATGTAACATCAGTGTAGACTTTGGAGCTAACCCCAGTGCAATTTCAGACCTCTTTATTCTGAACAACCTCTATGATTCTGTTGACAATCTATCACAATGGTAGCCCTTGAAATAAAATATTGTCACCATTTAATAACCTCCATGATCCCATTAGCAACCTATCACAGCTGTCGCGTTTCTACATGGTAGGCTGTGTAGACTTAGATAAGCCCTTGATTTCTTTGGTTACCTGTCACAACTGTAACACTCAAACATTGGAGGGAGTGGACGTTTGAATAAGTTCCCTGATTCCCTTTGCAACCTGTTGCAGTGGTAGTGACACTTGAACATAATAAGAAATTCTAAAGGTTTAAATGATCTCTCTGTTGTCTTTGTCAACCATTCGCAGCCGCAACACTTGAACTTAATAGGGAGTTTCAAGGTTTAAATAACCTGTCTGATTCTATTGACAATCTATCGCGGTTGCTACACTTAAAAAAAAATGATAATAATGCAAGAAGATGGTGATATTTCCAAATTCCAATATTCGCTTTCTTATATACTTGGCAATCTGTCATAGTTACAACATTTAGAGTTGAGGTATTGTACAGAATTAAATAGCCTCCCTAAAACCTTTCCATAGTAATATGTCTGCTAAAGTCAATACCAATTTTTGTTGGTATTCTTCTCAATCTAATCATCTCCATTTTGTTGGATGGTAACACTCTTGATGAAGGTGATAGGAAATGGAACCATGTTGCCATATATAGGTACCGAGCAACATCATTTCCTTTTTTTCTTAAGTTTTCTTGTTTTAATCAAAGATTGTTGTCTTGTTTACTGCACTTAGTATGCTCGTCTATGTGGGTATTTGTATCTCTTATGCCTTTTTGAATGTAAATACAAGAATGATACAATCTCATAGTTTATGAAGTGTGTTGGCTACCTCTAACCCCTTAACAAGAGGGCATAAGATTTTCCCATATTGTCTCATTCAAGACATTGCATATTCATTGTCTTTTCATGGATACTTAAACTGTTCTTGGCACAATGATCTTTTAAATCGAATGTTATATCATTATTTGGTTTCTACAATCCTCTCATCAGTGCAGAAGTTATCATCCAAAAGTATCTTGTAGAATCAAAAGTTGGTTACTCCTTTTGTCCTTCGATGAATTAAATACCAAGACTATGACACAAGAGACCATATCTTATTGCATGCTATTGACTTATGTATTCTATGTTTAAGAGATATTTGGACTGAATTCAGTTCATTCATGTATTCCATGCTCTTCAATTGTCTAAATGGATCATAAATTTGTTAATGAAAATGAAGCTTAATCTGGACACCGTCTTCAACGTCCCAGACAGGGGTAGACAAGGATTGTCTTAGGGGCTTCTATATCTAATATTTTGTTTCTTGTGATTCTTTCCATCACATTTTATGCTTTGAAGAGGAAAGTCAAGCAGACAGGAAGCTCAAAATTGCTCCTTGTTCACACCCAGTCAAGCACTGGTGGACCCTTGTTGAAATTGTATATTTTCTTTTGAATTATATAATGAATAACTAGTTTGTTTTTATCTCAAGCCTTAGATAAGCTCTTCTACTTTTTCATAATTTCATCGCACCTCCTCTTCCTATTAAAACTTAACAGTATACCTTTCTGACACATCATCTTTGATAGTATTACACCATGCATAGGTTGCCATCGTGCTCTCTGATTAAAAGTATATGTCATACTTGGTAGCATATATATTTGAGATGGGATCACCCCTGTATAAGCGTATGATTTCACTTTATTATATTAAATCTAGGGATTACTTATTATTTAATGAGTTTTGATATCTTTCTTGTAACATTTAAAATGATTCTGAAGAGATATTTAAGAATATTTAGTAAACTTGGAATGGAATTAATGTAAACATATTGTGTGTCCTGTGATATTTATAGTATTATTTAGGAATGTGAGATAGGATGCCATGTAGATTCATTATGTGATTCTTTGCTTCTTCTTTCAATTTATTGTGTGTTGTAATGTCATCACTTGTTTATTTGTAAATTGCGGATGATCTATAATCTTTTGAGATCAAGTTTTGTTGCCACCTTGTTGGGAAACCCTTGTTTTAGTGATTTATCAGTCTTCCAGAGAAAGGGAAAGAAAGGTGTTGCTTTATTATTGGCCTTCACTTTTGGTTCTTTGTGAACTATTGCTCGTATGATCTATTTGATGATTGGGTTTAGCCTTGCACTTGAAAATAGTTTCGTTATGAAGATTTTGTGTAGGATGGTGTATGCCTTGCTTAATGCAATTTATCTTGTGGCTTTATATGTTGTGCATGAGGGCTTACCCTGATAGTGTCTTTTGAGTTTTGTTGTTCATAAGGGGAGTGGCTTTCAATTGGGGCCGAGACCCAGAAGAGGTCCCAAGGTAACTCATTGGAAGTTTATTAATCAAGTGAAAACATTAATATTTAATTAGGGGTTTTGGATAGAATCACACATTAACAAGATATAAGTGAATGCCTCACTCATGGCTCAAGTGCTTCTATGGGCTTGAGATGAGTTGAGAAGGCCTGGAATGGAAAAATCATTGTCTTGTCCTTATGAAAGATAATCGATAGTGCATTGGATTGTATGTGGGGTCGGGTTTCATAAGAGGTCACCAGGGTAACCCAAGTTGGGTGCCACAGCCTAGGAAGATTCGCCAGGGTAACCCATGCAACATTGTGATGACACTCTTCCTTTAACAACCATGTATGCTTTGTTTCCCTCTATGTCATTCTTGGGCCTCTGGAAGCACATGTGGCATTTGTATTTTGATGCTTTATTGGTTATTCCTTATGTTGGGCACATCTTGTGTTGGTTATATCTTGTACTGAGAATGCCTTATGTTATTGTGGTTCTTGTTGTGAAGTCTTGTATCCTTGTTCTGTATGATGGTTATCATTGGAGTCCTTCTTGTCATCTCTTAGCATGGGGGGTGGGCCTTAGGGTCCATGTGGTTGGGTGGAACGTGCTATGCACCCCATTGGGTCCCCAATCGTCGATCGTGAAGTGGGAAATTGTACCTTGCAGTGACTCTTGAGTTGAACAAGAGTTGAATCCAATATTGCATCTTTGTACTCCTTCATTTCAAATGTATCATTCCATTTTATTGTATCTTCCCCATTCATGTTGGGAAGTGGCATTGTAATATTGTAACCCTTGATTAATGTGTTGACCATGTTCATGTTATCTTATGGTTACTAGTGTATACTTACCTTTCATGTGATGTAATATTGTTGTTGTGAAAAGTAATGCAGTCATGTAAACCCGATGGATTTGTTATATGTAGTTCATGTTTAGTTTCATTTCATGTGATATATGATTATTATGATGTATGTTAGTACTTTTAAAAAAAATTGGTGCCATAAATTTTAGATATATTAATATCCTTTGGGGTTGCTTGGCGGGGCATTACAAAGGGTATATTGTATTTCATTTATTGAGAACATGTAATGTATTAAATGATGATGTATTGTATATGCACCCTTGTAAGGACTACTAATTTATGAGATCTACTATGTTTGCATCATGTGATGTATTTATACTTATACTTATGGATACATGGATGTTACTTTTGTAAATGTGTATTGTAATATTTATGATGGATGTAAAGATTAGTTATGTTATTTAGCTTAATCTATAATCTTTCGTTATGAGTTTTTTTATGCATTGTGACCTCGCGTGCCCCAAAGGACTCATTGTTTATGATGTTTTTATTTGTAATGTAATTATGTTTAAATGGTTCATTATGTGTTTACTTTGTATTATTAAAAAAAAAATGTGTGCATTGTTTTGTTCTTTGAGCTTTGCATGACGAGCATTACAACTTAAACATGTTGAAATCTTAAACTGCTTGCACCATTGCTTTTCTAGTCATCAAATTAACTTGTCAGGACACTTTCCAATTTTTTCTATCACGTGGCCAAAATTTGAAAAAATTTATGAAGGGGCATAGATACTTCATACCTTCACTGGGGCATATTTGTAATTGAATTTTCCTTGTCACAATGTGATAGGCTACATTATGACAAAGAGGGGAAAAATGTAGACACATAAAAAATGACCTAGGCCTACAAGCTCTATTGTCACCATCTTCTTCCTAGCATAATTAAAACATTTTAATTATGTGCTTGGTCCACTTTTGACTATTAACTAAATAATTCATAATTATTTAATTAATTCATGACTCGGATTATTCCTCTTGATTATTTAAATAAATAAATTTTATTTATTTATTTAAATATGTCACTAATTGTTTATTGTCTCTCCATAATTCAATAATTTATTTAATTTATTTAATTATCCTTGTCCACTAATTTCCTCCTGATTATTTAAATAGATAAATTTTATTTATTTAAATACATCATTAATTCTTAAAATTCTTCTTATAATTAAATAAATTCTTTAATTTATTTAATTATTGTCCACCTTGACATTTTCCCCATTTTAAATGGTCCCACTTTCTAATTTTTTCCTCTTTTAGTAAATAATTTAAATAAATTTTTTACTGTCATGTGACCCCACCTTTTGAATTAAATTATTTTTTAATTGAAAGTAGCCTTTTCCTCCATAAATCAAGTAATTTCTAATATTATATTATTTTCTAGCTCTGTCTTTCTTTGTGCCATTCTTATCTCCTTGTCACATGAATTGTCAACCCCTGATTTGATTTTCTCAAATTAAATCTTGTCCACTCATTTCAAATTTGACCTAATATTTCCCTAACCCTAATTATGGGTTGTCATATTGAATCTTGTCCATTGATTCTAGGGCACTTGGTATTCTTCAATCTTGGCCATTCATTCAAAATTAAATTTTCTATAAAATGGTAATTTTGGTCTTATTTGTACATCTTGCAATCTTGTCATCTTAGGCTCTTGCAATCTCATGCAATCTTTTTTTAGGCATACTTCATCTCTCTTGGCATCTTGGCATATTTTCATCATAGTTCATAGTTGCTTATTAGTTGCATATCAAATCCTTCAACATTTGCTTTGGTCTTGGCATTGTCACATATTGCTCACATAAAATCTGAGGGAAAACTTCATATTACAACAAATAGAGAAGGTGTAATGGAGGTCAATCACAAAAGTTGAAGATTTAAGGCGATATCTCTCTTTATTTTAATGTTTTTTCTCCTTTGTGCTTCATTATTAACTTTTTTAGTAATTTATGTGGATGAATGGATCTCTAGTTTCTATTTGGTGCTAGTTATGTCTTGACTTTAACTAATGGTTATAGTTGAAGAGGGTTTAGTTATTTCACTAAAAAAATTGCTCGCACTTTGAAATGTTCCAATAATTTAGATCTTTGATTAAAAATTATAATGATGATAGAATTGGTAGTTTTAGAACTAATAAAGGGGGTGAATTTTGAAATAATTCCCTTAAATAAATATGTTAAATATTTGGTATTAAATTCTAAGGAATAGTTCCTTATACTCAATAAAATTGGATTATTCAATAGATGAATAAAATGCATTTAAAATATTTTGATGTATGGTACATTATAAACATTTGAATGGTAAGTTTTTTGGATTGGTTGTTTCATGTGTAACATGTATAATTAAAATAATATCCACAAAATATCTTAGAATGTCAACTGATGAATAATTTTAGACTAGAAAGAAGATACATATTGAATGTATATTAAAGTTTTAATTTGCATTGTATGGTCATACATTCCAGATGAAATTAGGAAGAAGTTAGACCAAAAATAATATTTTTTTCTTGTTGCTTAGTTATAGTGAAGAATGAAATGTTTTTCTAATCTAATGATTTGGTTAAAAAAAAATCTTTCTCAATAGAGATGCATTTTTTATTAGAAGAACACGCTTCTATTATTTATGATTTGATGATTATAATGTGTAATCTATTTTTTTAGGAGATCGTACTAAATACGCTTTAAATGATAGAAAATAGTCCAATTTTTTTGATGAGGAGCATAGTAATGATATTGATAACAAAATTTATAAGGAAAAAATAAAGTATCTTAAATTAACCTTACAACCTTTATCTAAGACATTTGGTGATAAAATTAATAACTACTATAATTTCTAAATCTATGTAGAAATTAATAAAGTGGATGAATAGAGATTGACATTGTCATTATTTTTTCAAAATAAAATAAACTTATAGTTTCTTGGATGGATGAACTATAGCAAAAAATACATAAGATTATCTGAGATAATAAAAATGAGATATGAGCTAACTCAATAGGTAGAGGTTGTGGTGATGCTTGATTAGTAGAAGTGACACTTAATTTCCTTCAAGTAATGAATTTTCAGCTAGACATGGCAATTTATTTCCTTTAACTAACGAATGAAACATGTCATTATTAGTTATCTAGGATTTAAAATATTTAAATTAAATTAATAAAAGAGGAAAAAAAATATTACACCATAAGGCTCCTTATATATGCAACTTAGGGAGAAATAGAAATGGTTCCTAGAAAGTAGTGTCATTTTAAATAGACATAAATGAAAAAATTGAAAAAATTACTCAAAGAAAAAGATTATAGCCACCAAAAAGAAGAGAGAGAAGAGAGAAACATTGATGTAGGTGGGAAATATCAGATATTGAAGAATGCCCACTTGCATTTAAAAAAATCATTCAAAAGAACCCCATAATGCATTTATATCTAAAAATATTTCTAACTCTAAAGGGGGAAGGCAAGTTGGAAAGATGAAGATAATTGAACAATTCCAACTTAATTTGAGAATTAGACAAGCAAACATAGTTATAGTCCATGTGTGATCATGAAATTATTAAAAGCTAGGGAGATAATTTTAAGGTTTATACATGTTATCCCATTACTTCATGACAAAGTAAATGATACAAATTCAATTACTTTTTAGGTTTTATATTTCTTTTTCTTAACTTTCTAAAAGGTTTTAAAGTTCTGAATTCCATGGAGAAATGAGGAAGTTGTGCCATTTTTAAGATTGGCTAGTAATTATTCTTTTAAATTGCTAAATTTTCTTGTAGACAAAGTTTTAAACTTTATTAAGTACTTCTATGTTTTCTAGTGTGTTGGGCCTCAAGGCCTTGACAAGGAAGTATTTTAAGTCAAAGTTGTTGGAACATGAGGCAAAGTTGAAATGTTCAATCAAGTAGATGCCTAAAACTTTGAAACACAAATTTTATGGATTTCATAATTCATTATTATATTTTCTAATATATTTGTTTTAATAATATAGAGAATAGTAAAGATGTATTTAATTAAGAGTTCACATTTGAGATGGAATAGAATCTCTAAAGTAATAATATCATTAGTTATAATAGATGACAAAATTATTTTCACCATAGTGATTTAAAAAATGCTATGGTGAAAAGGAAATCAATATCATAAGTAATAAATTTATTATAATATAGTTAGAAGTGAAATTTGGATAGTTTCCTTGTTTCAAAATTTTTTCAATGTTTGATATTCTATTTTTAGTATGTCAAAATATTATACTTGAATGGTATACTTTCTATATAAACCATGTTTTAGGCATCATTTCTCATGGAAATACATGTTTTATTGATTTAATGATTAATGTATATATAGAAGAGTGAGGTTTGAAAGTGCAAAGCTATATTGGAGGTGTTTTTGAGCTAGTTGTAAACATTGCAAAGTTCAATTGTCACCTTGAAGGTATTCTTTAACACTTGGAATATACTGGGATATAGTGGAACAAGGATTATGTGCCCAATCTTTAATAATTTTATTCTCTTTTATTTTTTTTCGAGGTTCAATATTTGAGTTTCAATTTTGCACATGTCCCTTACAATGTTTGACTAATTTTATTTTCCCTTTATAACATTTCAAACCTAATGAACATTGTATTTTGTTGAAATAGGTAATTTGTGGTATAATAAGTAATGTATCAAGAAGGTATTTATGGGCTTGACAAGGTAAAATTCATTGTTGATGAGTAGAATGTAGAATATCCAGCTTTTTGTGGATGAAGTGGTATGAAATTTGTTCTTTCCTTTAAAAAATGTTAGTTTGTAGTTTATTTCCAATTTATTTCATCCACAAGATTGAGTGGAAGTGATATTTCTAGTCAATTTTGAGTTTAAAATTAGAAATAGGAAGTGGGGAATGTCAATTAGAGTTGAAATGGAAGAGGATAAGGAAGAAAATTGGTTTATGAAGTTGGAAGGAGTTGAATTGCAAGGATATATAACATTGAGGGGAAGGTTGAATGATATAAAGCATGTTAGAAGGCTTAATAGAGATAATTGAAATTATAAATGAGCCCCATAAAGAGAAGGAACTTGATAATTTAGTTGAATTTAAAAATAAAATAGGTCTCTTATGGGAGATTTTTCAAAGTTTAAATCAAGATTGATATTTAAAATTATGATGGTGAGGTAAGTGTTGAAAGTTTAGATCAATTAATTTTTTAAATGGAGGTTTTTTTTTTCTCTCCACAAGATGTCTCCCCATTAGGAAGAATTATTTGCAAGATTGAATATTTTAAGGCATCTATTATTGTATAGTATGAGATTTATATGCATTATTTGGAAATGCAAAAATTGCAACCAATATCCTAGTGGTATGATTTTAAAGGGATAGTAAGAAAATAATTTTACCCTATTTTCTATCATGAAGAAAGAGTAATGCATTAAAATTATTAGATGAAAATGAAAGAAAAAAGTTTTAAGTAGGTATACATTGAGTTTTGAAAGATATATGTTCATTTTCGAAAAGATGTTATGAACTCTAAAGTTTTAGTGAAATATATACATTTGGTTTTTTCAAACACTTGAAAATATTTATATTTACAAAAAAAATATAATACATAGATAAGGAATGTGTATAAGAACATTATCCTAATATATATTATAAGACAAACTTTTCCTATTAAAAAAAATTGTGTGAAGAGAAAAAAACATTAGTGACAAAAATGTAAGTAAACATAACAAATATGACAATGAAAATGCAACCAATACTATTAACTAACTTGGGGGAAAAATTATCATTGTTTTGATTATATTAAAAATGGAAGGGCCAGTACCCATTAAAAAATAGCCATAGAGGAAAACCTAGGTCTCACGAGCAATTAGAAAGCCAAAAAGGTAAATAGAATCTAAAGCTTAAATAGTTCGACCAACACAAAAAATAAAAAGAAACTATAGAACCCCTCAAAATAAAAATTATTTGGTTCTATTTAAAAATTTTGCAATATTTGGCATAGACCCTCATTTAAGGCTTAAGGTTGGGTATGTGCAAGATCATGATGGGCCAAAAAATGGCTATATAATGGGTATGTGGCTAGGGACTTTATTTTAACAAAAAATGATGAAACAAAAAGATTTTTTAAAGGAGATTCTCAACTTTCCACCAATATAAATTATGTTTTACTTTGAATTTAATAAATAATTATTATTCATTTTCTATTTAAATTACGATTAAAGTCCTGATTGATAGGTTGATTGAAAAACATCTATAGCTTTCAAGCAATATCACATTTTTTGAATTTCATAAATGTGTCACATTCTATGCTTCGCATACTATATGATTAAAAGAAAAATGAATTTCATGAAGTTTTGACCAAGTTAAGGTGGTCAAACATACGAGTTTTTATATTTTTTAAAAGTTTTAAATAAAAAATTAATATTTAATTAATACTTGGAAAAAAATTACATAAAAATATCCATCACATCTGGACATGAGTCCTCTACATATATCTAAAATCTTATAAGAAAATATTATCATTTTATTGTGCTTAGGGTGGTCAAACAAACACCTACTTATTATTTTCATGAGATTTAAGTACGAATGCATTGAAATTTCAAATTTTCACCAAATAGATTTTTTTAAAATAAACCTAGTAGTTTAGAAACTTCATCCAATTTGCTACAAATTCTATTCTTACATATTTTTGAAATAATATAGATAACTTATTCAAATTTTTATGTGAACTTGCATAACTCTGAATTTTCTGAATTTTCATTGCCACTTAAGGGCATGTTTTTTCCATGATGATCCTACACATACCCAGTTATGTTTTGTGTTATCAAATCCCTTCCAAATTAACCTTTGAGTGTAAAAACCCTAATTTGTGTTATATTTCATTGTTGACCTTTTGATGCAGGTTTTGTTGATGGGTATTTTTAGCACTTCTCAACACAGGTAATGCAAAAGCACATCACCTCTCTTGAAAGACAATTTCCTACAAGTAAATTGCATAAAACTATCCCAAAGTTTTGAATATCAAGTCATGATAGTTCCTGGAATATCTCAGTTGTTTCATGTGATTTTTTGGTAATCACAACACAGCCTTACATATGCTAAGT
Source organism: Sequoia sempervirens (assembly GCA_007258455.2). Classification (NCBI taxonomy): domain Eukaryota; kingdom Viridiplantae; phylum Streptophyta; class Pinopsida; order Cupressales; family Cupressaceae; genus Sequoia; species Sequoia sempervirens. The sequence goes on along the minus strand of VDFB02235020.1, from coordinate 67,852 downwards.
TGGAAGGAAATTATTTCTTTGAAGGGAGTTTATGAAATTGTGTTCTATTGCTACAAGTTCTGAACAACAATCCGAAACTCTACTTTATCATCAAATTTGACTTTATAATGTGCAATGATGCTTGAACTTATCTAAATTACTATTTAAAATAAAATCCAAAAGGGTAGGGAAAGAGAAAAGTTTCTAGAATTGAAGCTACCAATGAACAGTGATAATGGAGGATGCTACAGTGAACAACCTTCCCAAAACTAAGTTCCACCTAACGAAATCAACTCACAATCTCATGAAATTAGCCCAATCTTCTAAGGTCTACAGATTCTGAATCATTCATTCACCATAAAGCATGAATAAAATATAGAATTTTAGTGCAAAATTCAATTCATGTTCAAACTAGCTTTACACTACTATTTATCATCAATAAACAAAAAAAAGCATGACCAAGGAAGGTCATGAACATAGAAGAATTCTTCAATATCAATGATCAACATCTATCAATCTACTAAAGCATACCAAACACATAGAATAACAATGTAAACCTACTCAAATCTATTAACTATGAATAGAAGAATCATGAAGTTACATGAGATGAAACTCGAGAATTCACCCAAAAGCAATGAATTTCCATTAGAATTTCAGCAGCATGTCTTTACAACAACTCAACCATCTCTTGAAAATGAGAGGAGACCCTGTATTTATAGTGTCCAAAAAGCAAAATGAATGGCCAAGATTCAATCTCATTCTGTGGCCAAGATTCACTACAAATTAGGCTTTCACCTACCCGAAATATTTTACAATTTAAAATATATCTCTTGTCTTTTAGCCTAATTTATCTTCTAGTGGCCAGCACTGTAGCACTTTGTCTTTTAGTTGATTTCCCTTTTGTTGCAGCTATACTATGAGGAATTCATCATTAATGACTGGATTTCCTTCATGCTTCTTCATAGTGGCATATTCCTCAAACTTTTTGATCAATGCCTAAAGCTTATCCCACTCCATTATGTCAGATTAGAGCACCTGGAAGTTCAATTTTCTAGATCAGCTAGTGATCAAGTCCCAATCCTTGTTGCATTTCAACATGTTCTTGATCACTTGTACTGATTGGAAAAATACTCGAGCAAAAAAATCCATAAAATTCGGCATGAGTGTATCCATGGCTTTGTTATCCATCTTCTTATGGAAATATGGCCTTATCTCCTTAGGATCTAACTTGATGGCGGGCATATCATAGTCTGTTATGAGCTTCAGGTATTCCTCACAGGTTGTTCTAACTTCCTTAGCCCAATCAATGTTAAGCTCCAGTTCATGGAGCACATGTTCCGAGATTTCTCTTCTATGATCGAGGCCCAATTTCCATATTTCTATGAGCCAATGATCATATTTTACTAATGCAAGCTCCTTTTCCTAGGATTTCTTAGGTATCTTAAGGATAGCCTCAAGTTTTGGGTATGTAATTCTATACAAATCTAGGAACTCATTGCAAAATTTTATTATGCCTTCGAGCTTCTTTTCAACCTCCCAAAACTTATTCATTTAAGTAGCATGCTTGATACCCATATCTCCATTGTAGACCACCCATCAGAACCAGTCCTTTGTCGCCTCAGTCCAATTCTTCCTTCTTTCAAGCTTGTTGAGATGATCCTTGGATAGTAGCTAAGGTGGGGCTGATGAGGTTGTTGGCAGTTCTTCAGTAGAGGACCATTGTTGTATGTATGTTGTCAATTCTGCCACTTGTACTTTTAATTCCTCCTTAGAGGACTTGTCCTTATTCATTTAATGCATAATGGTGGTGAGAAATCCTTGGATATGATCAATTTTTTTCTCCCTGGTGGCCGTTCCTAAGTCAATGGTGGAAATATTATAGCCAACTCCTTCCACCATTGGAGTGGCTATTTGCACGGTCCCCATTCCCAATGAATCCATTGTTATGTGGCTTCTTCTCCTTCTTTGTCCCTATTTGTGTTAAAGCCAAGATGGCTTCTAGTCTCTCTTTCAGATCCATAAGGACAGAGAACTTCTTCTATGGTTTCTTTCCTAGCCACTTAGGCATCTGGGATCCCTCTTTTGGTGACTCATGTTCACCTTCTTCCCTATGGGAATGTTGGATTTCCATCTGTTCATGGCCCGAAGCCTCTTGTTCTATCTTTTCTTCCTCTTCTTCATTTGAATCTCAAATGAACATAACCCTTTCTTATGGTGATTTAGTGGCGGCCATGTTTTCCCTTGGGCTATCTCCCCCTTCAGATCCCTTGTCTTCTTCTTCCTTTACATGTTCTTCATGGTGTTCTTCTTTTGAGCTTCTTGTTTCAACCTCTTTTTTAGGCTTAGCTTCTTCTTTATTTTCCTCTTTGTTTTATTCTTCTTCCCTTGAGGAAGGCATCTCTTCATCATGATCAAAGCTCTTATCTTGTTCCTTGGTTGGAGGTTTTTTCGTTACCTTCATTTCTTCATATGTTTCTTTCTTCTCTTTAGAGGACTATTTCTCAACTTCCTCCCCAACATCCTTGATCTACTAGGCCAACTCTTCCTCAAGTTCTTGATCAAAATTTTCCATAACATATCTTGCATCAAGGTCATCAATATCTTCTTTAAAGGATTGTGTTTCCTCTTCCTCATGCACTACTTCATCAATAACTAGATGTTGATGCTTTGGGTGCTCATGGTAGTCATCAGCTTCCTCTTTTATTTTTTTAGTTGCTTCCCTCTCTTATCTTTCCTATTCCTTAGAAATCTACATTGTTTCCTCCATCTTAGTCAGTTCGGTCAAAGGAGGGGTAGGGAGACCGGAAAAGACATGAGCTAAGGTAGCTTGTACCACTAGATTCATCAATACTCATGAGAGCTCTAATGGTATGTTTTTCATATGTTTGGAAAAATCTTTAGCGAGAGTAAGGATAGGCATTGTTGTCACAAAGGCCAAGGGAATAGTGGTTGATGGAGACAAGGAGGAAGAAGAGAGTGGAGAAGTGGTAGTAAAGGAAGAATCTATCACCATAATTTGTGAAGTAGGTGAGGTGGAGGCAAGGTGAACTGAAATGTCCACTGTGGGCGAAGAAGAAGCAAAAAATGCTTGCAATGTCGATGGAGGAGTAATGGTAGTGGCAGCAGTAGAGGAAGAAGTGAGGGCAGAGGTTAGAGGTGGAGACTTTGGCTATTTGACCCCTTCTTCCTCTCCCTCATCAAGTGGGTCCTCTTGAATTGCGGGAATATTCATGAATCTTCCCAATTTCTTGGCTTTCTTAGAGGGCTTTCCCTCTAATGCTTTCCTTGAATATACTTTGTCTTTAGGTTGGTGTTCTGCCACCTCTTTCCTCTTCTTTGATCTTGTGGTAGGAGGGGATTTTGAAGTTTCCCTAGATGGGGCAACAGTAATCCCATTATCATTTTATCTTTTGAGCTCACCCTTGAGTTGCACCTTGGAGTTTTAGTTGAGCAACTTTCCCATCAACCCATTTCTTCATTCAAGCTTCTATTGGTTTTTTTAGAATATTTATTTCATTGACCTCTTCCTCATCCCAGTCAATTAGGGGCAATGGCAAGTTAGCAACTGCATTGAATCTTGGATCTATAAAAATATTTTCTTCCTCCACAACTTGATCCGGCACTAGGAACAAGTTAAATGTTTTAACAAAATATGCTATCATGTGCATATAATGCCTCATGCACACTTCTTTATCATATTTGTAGTTCTCCCAAAAGTCTTCAACATTGTGTAGATGGGAATATTCTCTCCCAACCATCTTTTTTAACTTTCCATATGGATCCATCTGTGGTTGGGCAGTTTGGAGCTCAAAGTTATATTCATTTATTTCTTTCTCTGAGTACTCCGCACATTGGGATGCGAGGATTGCATACATGCCTTGGTTGAATGTGAGGGGATATGTGATGCTTGATTGATGCTTGTCACTCAGAAGAATATGTGCATGTTGTAGCTATCTAGAGATTTCAAGCAATACCAACAGGTCATTTGGGTATCGGGGTAGCTAATATGGCCTTTCAAAGAAGCCCCCGGTTCTGATGTATGTGAATTTAGGAAATTGAATGAATAAGAACCCAAATTGGGAGATAAAGGAATTTTCACTATGATTGACCCTCCTTTCAAATTCACCCCCATGAAGCTAAATAATGTGCCTGATAAAGGCATCATTCACCCTATGGTAGTCTTTCGTGAAACTTCTATATTGAAGTTGTGGGTATTTTTCATAGACCTTCAACCCTCTCCCTGGAGTCTGGATTGGTGCCACAAATAGCCCTCTGTATTGAATGCAATCAACCAAAAGATAGACCAACTATGAGGTCAAGTAAAACTAAGAAGTCTTCTTCACTGCTACAAACTGTTCATGTAGGCAATTACTAATCATTCCTACCCAATGGAATTGTCTTCCCCCTAATGATCTCATCTATGAAATACAACATCGATTCCTAGAAATATGTCATAGTGGGGAGGCCCATAACGCTACTTAACAAGGTTACCAAATCATGGTAATTCTTGTGGAAATCACTCCTAAATAGTTCATGGGGTTCTTTGTTCACATTGCCCTTCTTTTCCTTTAGCTAGTATTAATTAATTAGCTTCTTGCACTTTAGGGGGGTCAACCTTCCATGTGCTTTCGACATATTCCTTTGATGTCTCCTCCATCTCATCAAAGGTGGGGATGCGGAAATTATTTCATATATAATTGGAGGACAAGTCAACCAATATGTTGCCATCTCGATCCACAATTCTCTTGGTCGTTTCTTGGTATGCCTCCCTTTAGGCCATTACCAGGTTAGGAGCCATAAGGGTGAGAAAGAAACTGGCTACCTTTTTCCAATCCAATTTTCCTTATATTCTTGGCATTCTCTATAATGGGATTAGAAATGACTCTCTATCAGAATTCATCAAGGTCTATATGTCCCAGGTTAGTGTCTGAGACTGTATCACAATCTATAGTCACTTTGGTGTTAACTTCCACTCCCTAAAATTTATACTTCATTTGGTCCTTGTCCTCTTTTCCCCTTGGTGCTTTGGCAGCCTTCTTTCCCTTTTCCTTCTCTGTAGGTTCCCCCAAAGTTCCTGCAGTTGATTCCATATATTGTGCAAGCAAAGGAGCAGTAAGCATATTCATGTACAAAACATGAGAAATGTTAGTAAGATCTACAAAATTCACATTAAATCCAAAATTTCATCGTTTAAAGACCATATCATTTCATTCAAATCGACATTTTCCTTTTGTTGGAGGGAGTTACGATAATGCAGACCCAGGGGTGTGAAATTCCTTGGGCTAGCAACCTTTTTGAAGGGAGCTACAAATAGAAGGCGAACAAGGCACGACGACCCGCATTAACATTTCTTGCTGAGATGGGGCCCATGAAGGGGTAGGGTCATTTTAACACATGGGCTTGATCATTTCTGAGGTCCTTGGAACTGCAACTCAGTCATTTAAGCACACGAAAGAAAGGGTTACAAGTGTAGGCGACCTCTCAGCCATTTGGGGCTCTACCATTTGAAACATCACTAGTGGGGAAAAATCCCATAGGTGGCATTCCGCAATGTGGGGTCCGCGGCCAAGGAGGATGGAATCATTTCAATGGTGAATTTCAAATGGTTCAAGTGAATGCAAGTAGGGACCTACAGAAAGGTGTTGGATTTTAGTCGCTCGGAACAGTGAAGTTGGGACAATAACCTGTAGGCAGTGGTCCACACCATCAAGTCCACATGGATCTTTGGTATAGATTGTTTGTTCATGATTGGCCAAACGGAAGTAGCAAGGTTGGGCCCCACATAGCGAGCAACAAGGTTGTCTTGGAAGCTTAGAAATGGTGATGATGGGGAAGCCTCCCACAAGTGACCACTTGCATCAAGTTTTCCTTAGCGGTTTTTAATTAATTTGGGGAAAAGTAGGTATCCGAGTCCACGAAGCGTAAGGTTGGAGGTCATTCACTATTTTGAAATGGCAATTGAGGGGCATCAACAACCCGCATTGGTGGTTCCATAAGCACAGACTTAACCACTTTGTTCTTTTGAGCTTAGATGAAGACAATGAGGGTGGGGCATGCCTATGAGAAGGACAGTCTACTGAGCCCGTCCAAAATGAAAAACTCACAACAGAGGCCTACAAATGGAAGTACACCATGGGCATCCCACAAGGGTCAATACTTAGTCATTTTTGGCATAAAGTGTTGGACGAAGATGACTGAGGTGGGGCCCACCTAGTAGAAGGAGCTCAAGACTTTGTCATTGGAAACAGATCATTGAAATGGCAGTAAAGCGATGACGAAAGCCCACGTAAGATCGTTTGTTGGAAAGTTTGGCATTTAGTTTGGTCAGTGGAAAAAAGTGTTGTGGGACCCACAAGGTGAGAGGCTGGATTTGGATAGCCATCCAAAAATGGCTAAGCATAAAGGCCAACACACGTGTGGGAACCCGCATTTGCGAACTTTCAAATTTGAATGGACCTGTCTAGGTTGTGATTCTTTGTTTATGTTTAAAACATGATGGAAAAGTGTGGGTGTCTTCCTGCATGGGTAGGTCTGAGCAAGGTGAAGGTTGGTCATTTGAATTTTATCATTATTGGGATTGACAGTGGTGGAAAATGTCTTTCGGGCTGCAACGGCATGATTTCCCTAGTTCAAGAATGACAGCAGTGGCTTCAAGTTATGCAAGCCTTTAACATGCAGATTTTCAAAGGGTTTTCAAATTTTAAGACATGGGTTTTGTTTGTCGTTCAATTTTCTTTCTAATTTTAAAATTTTTCCTCTTAAGATTTTAATAAGTCTACAAAAATGAAGGAAAAACATGAAATGGGGCTACAATGATGGTCCTTCCTGGTGGACCCACAAAAATTTGATGAAGATGGTGTAAGTGACGATACTTTGAACAATAGTGAGATCCTACGGGTGTGGAGGTGACGGTGGCTGGACATTTCTGACAAGTTTTCTAAAAGTTTGATGGTGAAAATGACCCATTGAAAGTGACTATTTATAGACCTTTTAGTATTAAATGCATTCCATAAATGTAGGTACAAAGGTAGCCAAAGTTGGTCAGAACACAGTTCAAAAGAGATGATGATAGGAACGACAGGGTCTACAAACTGGACAACATTCACATGTTAGTCATTTGGTCACGTTGACAAAGAGGAAAACAATAGAAGACATAGACCCCACAAGGCAGGGGCCACCACAGAGATGACGAATAATGGATGGAGTTATGCATAGAGCAACCTGCATCGATAGACCTGCAGAGTGTGAAGGACAATAACTTTAAAGTTTAAAGGAAAACTATCAAGGAAACTTAGGAAGGGCTAAAGACTTGGAAATTTTGAGGGTAGTGAAAATTTGTCAACTTAAGATGGTAACCCTAGGACTCCTTGATAACTTAGGACTCAAAATAGGGGGCATGCAAAATGAGGTGAAGAAAAAAGTGACCCCAACAAAGTGGAAAGAGAGGGTCCCCATTTTGAATGAGGTGTGTGTTCTATAGGCACAAAAAATGGTCTCTGCTAAGGAGAATACTCCCTAGTGTTCTAAGGATAAATTCTCATTCAGAACCTAGAATCTCTGGTTTTGTAGACTAGGATTTGGTTTCCAAAAGTGAACTATGGGACTCAAAAGAGAATAGGATCCTTAACTTAATCAAATCATAAAACATCTCAAGAGTGTGTGTATATTGTAAGTTCATTCCCTTTCCTTAGAGACTGTAACAAACGGTTGTTAATCAAACTGAGCAAGCTACAAAAACTATCCAACTCCAAAGTAACTTGGAAATTTCTCTACTGTTAGTTAGGCATCCAAAGCCTTGATGGAGTTGTCGCTGTGACCATATGAACATTGCTTTACTACCGGCCAAGCATCCATAACCTTGGTAGAGTTGTCTACACACCCACATAGTTGCTTGACTTTAACATTTTATTTTCTTTTCTTTCTTTTGATATCTCTTTTAATACTCTTTATTTTTCTCAACCATGTAAGCATCGAAGCTTACTATGGGTTTGGAGTCATAGTTTTCATTGAAGCCAACTTGAGATTTTCACTTGTTAGGTCATCATAACAACCATTGTACAAATCTTTAAAAATAACTAATGGTTTTGTGCAAGATCTGAGATGAAATGTGAGAGGATTCAACCAAGGGTCATATTCTAGGTCAAGTCAGTATTTCAGATAAGGAGACCATTCCATAGCCACAATCAGAGGAAAATAGTTGAGAATGAATATTTATCCAAATAACACTAAAAGAAAGTAGTAAAGTGAACCACTTTTTAAAACGAGCATGGGTACCACTTCAAGAACAAGGAACACCCTTAGCAAAACAAGACGGTTAGGGGATGAGCAAAAGAAAAGTGAAACAAAAAAGAAAGAAAACCTAAACTAACTTATATACAAGTATTTACATAGAGTTAGCTCAAAAGAGGTTAGGTTTGCAAATAATGGTTGAGGTGTTTCCCACTGACAAGCAACGGGATGTCTTCACCAGTTAACATCTTGAGTTGGAAAGTGTTATCTCCTAAGATTTTAGAAATATAAAAGGGTCCAAGCTAGAGCTTGTTGAATTTGTCATGTCCCCCTTTCTTTTCATGGGCCTTGTCCCAACATAGGACTAGATCAGCAACTCTAAAGGCCTTGACTTTGGTTCATCAGTCAAACCAGCTCTTGACTACGCCTTAATGTTTGGAAAAAATTTCAATGGCTTAGTCATGCACCTCTTCTAAATGGAGCAACTCAGCTAAGTGAGCTTCTTGTCTATCCCCTTCTTTGCAAAAGGTGTTGATGAATTGGAGGGTGGGGATCCGAAGGTGGATAGGAAACACAGGCTCCAAGTTGTAAACAAGGTGGAATTGGGAATCACCCAAGGAATCCTTGTGGCGTGTATGATCTTCCCATAGGGAAAAATGAGGTTGGGTGTGCTAGTCTTTAAGGATTCTATCGAGTATTATTTTTATCACAGTGATTAGGTTCTTGTTCGTGGACTCAACTAGACCATTACCATGACGGTAGTAATTGGATGAGAATTTGAGAGAAAATTGATAATCGAAGGCCCAAATAGTAAATTTGAGTGAAGAAAAAGCAAGGCCATTATCACAAACTAAGGTGTATGAGAAACCAAAATGATTAAAAATGAAGCTTTCAAGAAAATATGTAACTACCTCTGTGGTACATTTCCTACATGCAATTGCTTTTGTCCATCTAGTACAATAATTTGAGGTGGTTAGAATGTACTTGTGACCCACAAAAGATGGTGGGCTTATTGGACTGCTGAAGTTGATACCCCATTGTGCGAACAATCTTACCTCTAGGACTAGTTGCAGTGGGACAATAGTATTTCATTCTTTGGTTGCAGTGGTCTGATAGACGTGGTAAGTTCAAACATGGCTATGTGCATCTTTGAAGACTTTTGGCCAATAGTATCCTACCTTTAGAATTTGATGAGCAGTGGAAGGACCAAATCCATGACCAATGCCAAATTTATCATTAAATTCTTTCATCACTTGTGTTGCTTCTTCTTTCCCAAGGCACTTGAGGTAGATCCCTTCATGATTCCTCTTATAAAATATAGACCCTCACAACATGTAGCTACTAAATTTTAGTCTGAGAGCACACTTTTGAACTCCCTACATATGAGGTGGGCACTTATTATTCAGTAATTAGTAGATGATATCATCATACCACTCTTTGGGAGAGACATCTTCAAGTTGATATTGCTGAAACGTGAGTTCAGGTCCTGCTTCATTCACTGCTTCAGCTATTGCTGGGGTGAGGGATTTCCCTCTTACTAGTTTCATTGGTTGAATTTCCATGTCATATTCTTGTAGTAGGGTGGCCCATTTTTCTCTTCCTTCTCCTAATGCACTCTTTATTAACAATTTCTTCATTGCTAGATCAAGTACAATGGAAAACACCTTGTTCCTCAAGATGTAATGTCTAAATTTCTTAACTCCCTTGACAAGAGCATACACCTCCCTTTCTACATCGTGGTATCTCAATTCAACATATTTTAAGGGAGCACTCATGAAGGAAATTGGGTTCTCATATCTCTCATCTTCCTTTTGAGTCAATATGCATGCACATGAATGATTTGAAGCAAATGAGTAAATGTAGAATGGCTTCAGGTCATTAGGACTGACTAATACATGTGCATCAATGATTTCTCTCTTAATTTCCTCAAATTCTTGCTTTGCCTCTAGATTCCACTCAACTTTAGCATCTTGCTTCAGCATGGCATTGAGTGGCTTGACTATTTTAGCAAAACTTGTAATAAATTTCTTCCTGAAGAAAGATTTCAGCTCTTTCCTACTACCTAGAAGTTGAATCTTTAATATTCCTTGAACGCACTTGGGATCTATTGAGATTCCTTTCTCTAAAATAACATGTCCAAGCAACTTTTCCTTTGTGACTCTAAAGATGCACTTCTTCAAATTAAGGGATATCCAAAATTCTCTACACTTCTGAGAAAATTTTCATAGATCAGAAACATGATCACCTCGCTTCTTTGAGAACATGGTAAGATCATCCATGTAGATGATAATGTACTTTCCAATCAGATCTTTGAAGGCTATGTCCATTGCATGTTGGAAAGTGGCACTAGCATTGATGAGTCTGAATGGAATTCTTCTATATGCAAAGGTTCCCCATTTGGTGTTGAACATTGTATTGTTCCTATCTTCATATTCCACCATTACTTTATTGTACCTAGAGTATCCATATAAGAAATACATCATCTATGAATCATTGACAATATACAACACCTCATCCAATGAAGGCATAGGATAGTTTTCTTTCTCCGAGGCTCTATTAAAGTTGTGAAAATCCACACATAATTTTTTTCTCTGCTCTTCTTCCTAATCATGACCAAGTTGGCCACCCACATGGAGTGCGTGACTAGAAATATGATTCTTGCTAAAAGTAGCTTCTATACTTCTTTGTAAATGATGGGCTCCAACAATGCATTGATGGTACATTGTCATTGTTGGAATGGTCTTACATCTGGCTTAAGAGGTATAGTGTGTGTGATAATTGAGGTGTCATATGTCTTTAGATCCTCATAGCTCCAATAAACTCCATCATGATACTTTCATAAAGCATCAATGATTCCTTTCTTCTCTTCTGATGTGCATACTTTACTAATGAATACATTTTTACCCTCTTTGGTTGTTCTGAGGTTGTGAGTGCCACACTAATTATCAATGGAATCCTTCTTTGCCTACTGATCATGGTCTTGGATCTGATCTAGGTCAAATATTTGTTCAATTCAAACCATTCCCCTTGGAATAGTGTTCTTCTTGATATTATGATGCATTCCATATCTAATTGAGCCTCTTTAGGTTTAGCCTCATCAATTATCTAAGTTGCAAGCACATTCGAGCTACTGATAAAATCCAAGATGTGCTTGTTGTCATTAAACATCTAAAAATGGGTAATATTGTCAAGCACAAATGGGGTGGAGGTAAGTTCAACGGTGAACCTTTTGAGGCTAGAAAGTGAAAATGGTTGAAGAGTACTAGTTGCTTGAGCCAAAGAATCAGTAGCATGGTTTTGGGATCGAGGGATCAACTAAATATTAAAGGAATCTAGGCTTTCTAATTGGTCCCAAACTCTATGCCTATAATTTTCTAGTCTTCTATCATGGTAGGAATACAATTTCTTGACTTGCTTTACTACTAACTCTGAATCACCAAAGAATTGCAACATTTTAACTTTCTTTCTTAGGGCCATTAAGAGACCATGGACAAGTTCTTCATACTATTCTACATTATTTGTGCAATAAAACTAAAGTCTATGGGAAGCAAAGTAAGTCTTACCCATGGGGCTAATGAGTTCAAATTTGGCTCCCGCTCCTTGCTTGGATTTGGACCCATTTAAGCGTAGCATCTAGAACTTGGAGGGTTCCTTGACTTTGGGGCCGATAATACATTCATTTGTCCTTGGTTACACATCTGCATCTACTTTTTCTAGAGTGGGTACTAGCTCAACATTATTGACTAGAGGTTGCTTGATTGGTAGTTCCTTTTGAGACATGACTTGTCCTATGATATGTTCTACCACTTTCTGACACAAGCAACACTTGAATTCTGAGTGGGCAGCATTATGCACTATGCACCAACTAGGCAACAAGAGCTCTTGGAAATCCATTCTTGCCCCTAGGTTAAGCTAAAATTGTATACACTTCTTCATGAAATCCTAGAGTCCATCTAGTAGTCCCAAATTCTCATCAATGTCATTTGATTCTACCAATATTTCCATGCTTTGGGGTGCATAGATCAAGTCAGCAGGTGGGTTTCATAACACTAGGAAGACTTTGTCAATCATCTCTTCTTCTTGAGGCTTTGATTCTTTCTAATATGCCATGGGAGAATAATTACCCAACTCTATTTCAGCAAATTTCACCTCATTGGTGTTGTACTCCATAATCAAGAATTTCATGTGTGGCTCCTAGTCTATGAAAATCTGATTTGGAAATCCCTTCCATGGCAGCCACACATGAGAGAATTAAATGGTAACATATTTGTTCAATGCTTAGGTGAATTCTTGCCCCAAGATTATTTTGTATGTGTCTGGGATATTTTCTACTTGAATACCAATAACACGCTACAACCTTGGGTCAACAACAATCTGTATGTCGATCTGATTGATTTCTTAGACTATAATCACTTTGATTTTTTCTAGCTGAGTAACCTTCCTTTTGGAAGGGGTGGGGACTATTCCCAATACTTTTCATATGGTGACAAGCATAACATTGGTCGATGCTCCCAAATCAAGCACTTAACAGTTGTGTACATTTTTCCCAAATATTCTAATAGTAGTGAGAAAAGGTGGCATTTCTAACTTTCCCTGAAATAACCTCATAGGCATATCAGCTTGGGCTACTTGATTTTTATCCTTTTCATTGGTATTTTCCTTAGCTTTCACATTTCTTTGTTCTTTAGTGGGCTATTTTCTACTTCACTGATTTAAAGCGACATCCTTTTTCTTGCTTATGATTTCTTGAATTACAGGTGTTGGCCTCGTACAATGATTTAATAACTAGGCCTTTATAGACATGATTCATAGATTGGACATCTAACCTAAATAGCTATTTAAATCATCATTAAAGGTGCATTTAACTTGTCAACCAAAGGACATGAACTTGAAATGGGTTAGCACAGTATGTGCACTACGAACCCAAAGTAGCCATTTTCATTCTATAGCTAAGAAAGACACAATGCTGAAAGTAAATTGCTTAGAAAGGAATAATGTAAATGCTAATCATCAACCAAAAACTACACCAAGTTGAAATGCATGACAAAAATTAAAATCTAAAACTACTCCGTTTACTTCAATGGCTACAGGAATAGTCACATAATGGAATTCTAGTGGCTGGAGAAACAGTCAACACCATATTCTTAACTAATCACTAAATAGAAAGTAATACTAAACTAAATGAAAAAATACTCACCAAGTGGCCCCCCTTGGACAAGATTCCTCTAAACTAATGAAAACTCAAATTCTTAGACTTAGAACTTCATTTTATTCATTGGAATCAAGAGTACAAAAGAGTAGCATAATTGTATTACTAGAAACTTAAGAATACAAGTGCAATATCAGACCATGCAATCCTGTGAAAGGAGCATCTAATCCTTATTTATGCTACTAAATAAACAAGGCAGTCAACTACACTGACTGGGAGGAGGCCATTTTAGGGAAAGTAGAGAAAGTGGGGTGGCGGTTATGCATCCATGGAATCTAGTCAGACATGCATGTCCAACCATAGATTTAGCACTACGGTAACGGCCCCATTTTCTCAACAACAATAAAGACCATTAAAAGGTGATTGCATTTGATTTTCATGGGGAATCTCTTGTTGTTGACCTCCTTTGACCTTTGAACAATTCCCTTGTTGGACATTATGGTGCATTCCTAGTTGGTAGTGTCTTTCTCAATTTAGTATCCTCAAATTATATTTGCATGGAAATGTTAGTACGCATAATAATTGCATATCTATAACTACCTTAAAGAACATTCATTAACCACATGCAAATTTAATATAGATAGTCCATATAACAAGCCAATGCCATTAAAGGTTTGCAAAAATAAGATTAAGCCCAATATCTATAGTCTTGAGGAAATATCATAAGAATATCAACACTTAACATCAAGGTCCATGACAAATTCAGAAAATAAGTCATAAATTCTACCCAAAATTTGATAATAAACTAGCCTCATCAATAGGCTCATGTTGTGGCTCTTCAAAAGAGACTCTCTTGGCTTGTATTTCTTTATTTGACTTAGAAGAGGCAGTCCCATTAATCATTCTAAATAAGGCATTCCAAACTATAGGTACTTTAAGAAACTCAAAGGCGAACAAGCTTATCTTGACCTTCTTGAATTCATTAGCAACATATTCACCCATTTTCTCAATTTTAGCCTCAAAGGACTAGCCTTGTGAAGATCCAACTCACTGTTTTTTCATTTGATTTAGTTGTTTGTTTTTGTTAAAATATTGGGTGAGTATATAGGGGTAGCCTGGATTATTACTAGCATTCGGATCAGGAGGGGTGCTAAAGTTATTAGGTGGAGTGGAAATTGTGAAAGGTCCTCCTACTTGCCTATTCCTTAAATTAAATGGAGTTTCCCTTTGATGAAACGTTTGGACCTCATCTTCACAAAACTCTTCCTCATCTAGTGGAGCATTATGTACCAAAGCAAAGAGCTGAGATAAATTTTCTTCATTACTTACCTCTTTCACTTCTTCATTCTTTAGGGAAGTAGTCTTAGTTTCTGGTGCATTACTCTCACTTCATAGGAATGGGGCTTGATTGACCATGATCTTGGCAACTAGTGTTGTCCATAATATTTTGAACCTCTATTTGAAAGATCTCTGCATTTGTGAGGAACTAAGGGAAATCCAACTCAAAGTGCCTATTAATTTTATGGATTTGGAACCATCTGAACAATGTTGCCTTAGTGAGATACACTCCACTTGTCATTTTATCTGTATTAGCTGGTAGATCAAGAGGAGTAGGAATGTCTTTGTTATTTGGCCTAGTATTCCATGTCCTATTCTTCCTTTGGGAGGGCCTTCTCTTGAAGTTTTGGTTGGAAGTTTGGCATCCTTTGTAATTCTACCCAGATGAGGTACCTGCATGGGGTGATCCTATAATAGTGGTTTATAATTTTTGGCCAAACTGGACACTGAAATTATTATTTTTAACTAAATCTTCACATTCGGGCACCTATAGCGGCTAAACTGTGAGGAATTTGAAGATGGTGCAAACTAGAGTCTCATCAATTTTTTTTTGTAGATTCTAAAAATATTTTTTCAAAATTTTGGAATCAAATTGCACTTCTTTTCCATCTCCCACGAAAATTGATTTTTTTAAAATAACATTTTTAAAAAGTAATGCACACCGTATAACACACATAACTTTTTTTCCATGAAGGATAAAATTCTAATTTTTCAAATTTAGATTTGTAACTTGATATCTAGTGCTTCCACTTGGTTAGATAGTTTTTATTGAATATTTTTTCCTTAATCAAGTTTCAAAGACAAACAATTACAATTCAGACATAACACGACCGTATAACACGTAACTTTTTGTATGTGTCAAATTTTTTTTTTTTTTGTTGGATCAAGGACTCTAATATCTGGTGCACCATATTTTTCAAATTTTTTTCTGATAATCTTCTTTTTCCATGTGAAGAACAAAGAAATTCATTTTCGATGAAAACCTATGTTTAATAAAACTTAAAAAACAAATACATAACAAAACCAAAACATATTAAAATTATATTCATTGGATAGCTTGTTCTGAGAAATACCATAAGCATTTGAAATAAATTTTAAATGAATTCATTTGATCCCCCAAAATCTAAATCAAAAGTGATTTTTTATCAGCATTTTGATAGGTGTAAAGGAGACGCATTTATAGGTATGGTTTAAAACTAGTGAGGTTCTATCCAAGAGGGTTTGATCTAAGGTGATTTGATCAAACCTCTTCAATTGGAACTTTAAATGAACTTTTAAGGCTTAAATCATTATATTTTCTAAAAATATGTGATTTCAGCTAAAAATTCATTCCTCCTCGTGAATTGTAAAACCACTATGACAACACCAAGATCACAATTATTTGTATTCCCTTCATTGAGTTTTTCCTAAATGCTACATTGAGGAGCTTACAACTATTTTTTTTGATTCCTCAAGTGTGTCATTTTTTTGGAAATTTTTTTGATCATTTTTGTCAGCTCATCCAGTCGATCCTTCTCTATACTACTTGGTTGCAATGCTTGGTTTTGAAGGAGAACTAATTGCATGACTGTTTGGTTTTGTTGTGCTTGAGGAAATTTTAGTCCTTGTAGGTATGTAGGTATTTGGGGCTATTTTGGCTATTTTTGTGGTTGTAAGTAGTGAGGCACGAGAGGTGCCTAGTTTATAGGTTGTCCTAGATGAGGGACTATGGGTAGCTACAAAACTTGGTTCATAAGAGGATTTTGATGTGCCAAAGCTTGGTTCAGCCCTTGAATCTACATGGGATCAACAACCTATTCCAAGGAAGGCAATGAAACCAAAATGTTTTGTCCCAAATTAGTGTTGGCAATAACTACCTCAGCATAAGCATTTACCAACATGGCAGGTGGTGGGTTCATTCTTTTCACCAATGTAGTTGTGATGTTGTCAAATGTAGCATAATAAACTTGTAGGGCCATGGCATCATCTAGCACGTATAGAGTTTTTAACCTCATGTACACCCGATGAAATCAATCATTAAAGGATTTGATTGGTTCATTAACCTCCCTATGGATGGACATGAATTGCTGATATAATTCTAAAGGACTTATTGCAATCTTGTACTTCCATAAGAATGTGTTCTTCAAGAGGTCCCAAGTGGTAATGGATCCTATTGGAAAGTTGATGTACTAGTAAAAAGCTTCCTCTCCCAAAGAGTAAGGAAGAATCTTCATTCAACATCCTCATGATCAATTTACATATCCTTCAGTGCTATTTGGAATATCTTAATGTGTTCTTTGGCTATCCTCTATGGATCTCGTGGATGAAACTTCATACAAAAATATTATGGATTCTTTGGCATGTCATGGTAATCATTAAAGGACAGTAGAGAAGGGTTGTTACCCAACTAGGCCATGAGAGAAGGTGGGGGTTGAATTTGTTGGTTGATAGGAACTTGGGGCTATGCTAGGGCAGCAATAGCTAAAACTGCACTCTGGACTTGGGGGGGTAGGGATAGGGGCAGCGCCCTAGTGGTGGTAAGTAAGAGGCTGGAAGGCAGCTTGGAATGGCTAAGTAGAGGAAGTAGATGTTGAAAAGGAAGGGTGAATTTGGTGCAAAGGGATGAAAGGAATAGGTGAGGATGGAGGTGGAGCGGATGGAGTAAATGAGGAGGATGAATTTGTGTCTCCTCTTAAAGTCTTCTTAGCCTTGGTAGGGGGTTGTAGTTCTTGGAATTCCCTTTTGTTTGGTGTTGATCTTAGGACTCTATAAAATCTTTCAGGGGAGAATGACTTGATTTGATCCAGCTTAACACAAACTCTACCCTCCTAGTGCCAATTTTGTTGATGGGTGTTTTTACCACTTCTACATAGGTAATGAAAAATCACATCACCTCTCTTGAAATACAATTTCTTACAAGAAAATTGTAGAAAACCATCCCCAAAATTTGAATTTCAGGCCATGACAGTGCTTGGAATATCTCAATTGTTTCATGTGATTTGTTGGTAATCAGAGGGTAGCCTTACATATGTTAAGTTGGAAGGAAATCAATTCTTTGAATGGAGTTTATGAAATTCTAAATTTGTGTTTTATTGCTACAAGTTTAGAATAGTAGTCTGAAACTCCACTTTATCATCAGATTTGGCTTTACAATGTGCAATGATGCTTGAACTTGTCTAAATTACTATTTAAAAGAAAATTCAAAAGGGTAGGGAAAGAGAAAAGTTCCTAGACTTGAAGCTACCAATGAATAGTGATAATGGAGGATGCTACAGTGGACAGCCTTCCCAAAACTAAGTTCCACTTAACCAAATCAACTCACAGTCTCATGAAACTAGTGCAATATTCTAAGGTCTATAGATTTTCAACCATTCATTCACCATAAAGTATGAATAAAAGATAGCATTTAAGTGAAAAATTCAATTCATGTTTAGAGAAGCTTTACACTATTATTTATCATCAATAAACAACAAAAATCATGAACGAGGAAGGGAATCAACATAGTAGAATTATTCAATATCAATTATCAGCATCTACCAATCTACTAAAACATGTCAAACACATAGAACAACAAAGTAAACCTACTCAAATCTATTAACTATGAAGAGAAGAATCATGAAACATGCATGAAACATGAGATGAAACTGGAGAATCCACTCAAAAGAAATGAATTTCTATTATAATTTGAGCAGCATGTCTTTACAACAACTCAACTCTCTTGAAAATGAGAGGAGACCCCCTATTTATAGTGTCCAAAAAGATAAATGAATGGCCAAGATTCAATCTCATTTTGTGGTAAAGATTCACTATAAATTAGGGTTTCACATACTCCTAATATTTTACAATTTAAAATACATCTCTTGTCTTCTAGCCTAATTTTTCTTCTAGTGGCCAACACTATAGCACTTTATCTTTTAGGTGATTTCTCTTTTGTTGCAGCTATACTATGAGGAATTCATCATCAATGACTAGATTCCCTTCATGCTTCTTCATAGTAGCATATTCTAGGAACTTTTTGATCAATGCCTGATGCTTATCCCATTCCATTATGTCAGATTGGAGCACCTGGAAATTCAATTTTCCTTATCGGCTAGTGATCAAGTCCCAATCCTTGTTGCATTTTAGTGTGTTCTTGATCACCTCTTCTGATTGGGTGAACGCTTGAGTAGAAAAATCCATAAAATCTGGTGTGAGTGTATTTGTGGCTCCATTCTCCATCTTCTTATGGAAATATGGCCTTATCTTCTCAAGATCTAACTCAATGGTGGGCATATCATAGGACGTCATGAGCTTCAGGTATTCTTCACAGGTTGTTCTGACTTAGCCCAATCAATGTCTAGCTCCACTTCTTGGAGCACTCATTCCAAGATTTCTCTTCTATGATAGAGGCCCAATTTCCATGTTTCTAGGAGCCAATGATCATCTTTTACTAATGCCAACTCCTTTTCTCATAATTTCTCAGGTATCTTGAGGATAGCCTCAAGTTTGGGATACATAATTCTATACAACTCTAGGATGTCGGTGGAGAATATTCTTATGCCTTCAAGCTACTTTTGCACATCCTGAAACTTATTTGTTTTTCAAACAGTATGATCGATACCCATATCTCCATTGTAGACCACCCATCAAAACTGGTCCTTTATGGCCTTAGTCTAATTCTTCCTTCTTTCAAACTTGTTGATATGATCCTTGGATAGTAGCTGAGGTGGGGCTGATGAGGTTGTTGGTAGTTCTTCAGCAGAGGATGATTGTTGTATGTAGGCTATAAAATCTGCCACTTGTGCTTTTAATTCCTCCTCAAAGGACTTTTCCTTATTCATTTGATGCATAATGGTGGTGATAGATCCTTGGAGATGATCAATTTTTTGCTTGCTAGTGGCCATGCCTAAGTCAATTGTGGAAATATTATAGTTGAATTCTTCTCCTTCCACCATTGGAGTAGCTATTTACATGGTCCTTGATCCTCATGCATCCATTGTTATGTGGGATCTGACCCTCAGCTTCTTCTCCTTCTTTGTCCATATTTTTTTCTTGATCCAAGATGGCTTCTAGTCTCTCTTTCAAATCCATAAGGATGGGGGCCTTCTTTTGTGGTTGCTTTCCTAGCCACTCAAGCATCTGGGATTCCTCTTTTGGTGACCCATGTCCACCTTCCTCCTTTTGGGTATGTTGGATTTCCATCTCCTCGTGGCCCAACGCCTCTTGTTTTCTCTTTTCTTCCTCTTCTTTATCTAAATATTGAATGAAAATAGCATTTTATTTTGGTTATTTAGCAGTGGCTATGTTTTCCCTAGGGCTATCTTCCCCTTTGGATCCCTTGTATTATTCTTCCTGCCCATGTTCTTTGTGGTGTTCTACTTCTGGGCTTCTTGTTTCAGCCTTTTTTTCAGGCTTATCTTCTTCTTTCTTTTCCTCTTTATTTTCTTCTTCTTCCCCTAAGCGAGGCATCTCTTCATCATGATCAAGGCTCTTATCTTGTTCCTTGGTTGGAGGTTCTGTGGTTACCTCCATTTCTTCATTTATTTCTTTCTTCTCTTCAGAGGACTATTTCTCAACTTCCTCCCCAACATCCTTGAGTTTCCAGACCAACTCTTCCTCAAGTTTTTGATTAGATTTTTTCACAATATATCTTGTGCTAGGATCGTCAATATCTTCTTCAAATGATTTTTTTTCCTCTTCCTTATGCACTACTTCATCAATAACTAGATGTTGATGCTCAAGGTGCTCATGGTAGTCATTAGCTTCCTCTAATATTTATTTAGTTGCTTCCCTCTCTTGTCTTTCCAATTCCTCATAAATCTACATTGTTTCCTCCATCTTAGGTAGTTCGATCAGAGGAGTGGTAGGGAGACCGACAACAACTTGAAAAAGAGATCCAATGGTATATTTTTCATATGTTTGGAAAAATATTTAGGGAGAATAAGGGTAGGCATTGTTATTGTAGAGGCCAATGGAATAGTGGTTGATGGAGACATGGAGGAAGAAGAGAGTGGAAATGTGGTAGCAAAGGAAGAATCTATCACCATAATTTGTGTAGTAGGTGAGGTGGAGGCAAGGTAAACTGAAATGTCCACCATGGGCAAAGAAGAAGTAGGGAATGCTTGAGATTTGGAAGAGGAGTAATAGTAGTGGTAGTAGTAGAGGAAGAAGTGAGGGAAGATGTGGCAGGTGGAGAATTTGGTTGTTCAATCTCTTGTTCCTCTCCCTTATGGAGTGGGTCCTCTTGAATTGTGGGCATATCTATGAATACACATGATTTCTTGGATTTCTTAGAGGGCTCTCTCTTTGGTGCCTTCCTTGAATATACTTTGTGCTTAGGATGGAATTTTTCCACCTCTTTCCTTTTCCTCTTTCCTCTTTCTTTGTTCAAGATTATATTGGTTTTGTTAGAATATTGAGGTCATTGACCTCTTCCTCATCCCAGTCAATTAGGGGCAGCGAAAAGTTAGCAATGGTAATGAATCTTGGATCATAATAGTACTTACTTCCTCCACAACTTGATCTGACAATAGGAACAATTTAACCGTTTTAACAAAAATGTTGTCATGCACATATAATGCCTCATGCACACTTATTTATCATCTTTGCAGTTCATCCAAAAGTCTTCAACATTGTTTATATGGGCATATTCTCTCCCTTGGAACCATCTTTTTTAACTTGCCATATAGATCCATCTGTGGTTGGGTAGTGTGCAGCTCCATGTTGTATTTATTTATTTCTTTCTCTGAGTACCCCACAAGTTGGGATGCGGGGATTACATACATGCCCTGGCCAAATGTGAGGGGATATGGGATGCATGTCCAATGCTTGTAACTCAAAAGAGTGCATGTGCATGTTGTAGCTATCTAGAGATTTTAAGCAATACCAACCCATCATTTGGGTACTGGGGTAGCTTATATGGCCTTTCAGAGAAGCCCTAGGTTTTGATGTATGTGAATTTAGGAAATTGAATGAATAAGAACCTAAAGTGGCGGATGAAGGAATTTTCACTGTGAGTGACCCTCCATTCAAAGTCACCCCTAAGAAGTTAGATAATGTGCCCGATAAAGGCATCATTCACCCTCTGCTAGTCTTTCTTGAAACTTCTATATTGAAGCTACGGGTATCTCTCATAAACCTTCAGTCCTCTCCCTAGAGTTTGGCTTGGTGCCACGAATAGACCTCTGTATTAAATGTGGTTATCCAATAGATATACCAAGTATGAGTTCATGTAAAAATAAGAAGTCATCTTCACTACTAAATACTATTCATGTAGGAAATTGCTAATCATTCCTGCCCAGTGGAATTTAGTCTCCCCCCTGATGATCTCCTCTATGAAATACAACATCCATTCCTAGAAATATGATGTAGTGGGGAGGCCCATAACCCTTCCTAACAAGGTTACTAAGTCATGGTAATCCTCGTGGAAATCACTCCTAAAGAGTTCCTGGGGAACTTTGTTCGTGTTGCCCTTCTTTTCCTATAGCCAATATTGATTAATTAGCTTCTTGCACTTTAGGGGTGTCAGCCTTCCATGTGCTTTTGGAATATTCCTTTGATGTCTCCTCCATCTCATCAAAGGTGGGGATGTGGAAATTTTTCCATATCGACTTGGAGGAGAAGTCAATCAATATGTTGCCATCTTGATCCACAATTCTCTTGGTCATTTCTTGGTATGCCTCCCTACATGCCATTACCAGCTCAGGAGCCACAAGGGTGAGCAAGAAACTAGCTGCCTTGGCCAATCCATTTTTCCTTATGCTCTTGGAATTCTCTACAATGGGATTGGTAATGACCCTCTATCAGAATTCATCAAGGTCTATATGTCCCAAGTTAGTGTCTAAGATTGTATCCCACTCCATAGTCACTTTAATGTTAATTTCCACTCCTTGAAATTTATACTTCATTTGGTCCTTGTCCCCTTTTCCCCTTGGTGCTTTGGCATCCTTCTTACTGTGTTCTTTCTCTACAGTTGCTCTCAAAGGTCCTACAGTAGATTCCATATATTTTGCAAGAAAAGGAGCAGTAAGCATATTCATATGCAAAACACGAGAAATGCTAGTAAAATCAGCAAAATTCACATTAAATCAAGAAGTTCATCGTTTAAAGACTATAACATTTCTTTTAGATCAATGTTTTCCTTTTGTTGGAGGGAGTTATGGAAATGTGGGCCCAAGGGTGTAGACTTCCCTCAATTGGAAGCCATATTTTAGGGAACTACAAACAGATGATGAACAAGGCATGAAAGCCAGCATTGATCCACCTGCATTAAGATTTCATGTTGAGATTGGACCCACCAAGGGGTGGGGTCATTTTGACAAATGGGATTGATCATTTGTGACGTCCTTGGAATTCCAACTCACTCATTTAAGCACGTGGAAGCAAGGGTTGCAGGTGCAGGAGACCTCTCAGCCATTTGGAGCTCTATCAATTGAAATGAGACTGGCGGGGTGGAATCCCACAGGTGGGATCCTGTAATATGGGGCCCTTGGCTAGGGAAAATGACATCATTTCAATGTTGAAGTTCAAATGGTTCAGGCGGATGTGGGCAGGAACCCATGTGTCACAACCCTCTTCTTAATAAATTTGAAAATGGAACCCCTTATTATCAAATTAAGTTGGTTTGGAAATAATCATTATTTTATTTTATTATGGAATTAAAACATAGAAATAAATAAATTAATTAAAAATCAATAAATTAAAATATTAAAATTAGGTACTTTAAAATAAATAGAAAATTTATGATGCTAAAATTTAATAATGAAAATAAGAATATTTTCATGCAAGAATAAATAAATTTAATTTTTATTTAAAATATTGCCATACTTTTCTATTTTAACTTCTATTCTTCTCTCTAGTCAACACCTTGATTTTTTATCTTGTTTTAGAATTAAATCTTTCTTTTATCAGTTAACTACTTTTATTTTAGTAACTTCATGAGTAAACTACCCATAAAAAGGGAAACATGTGTGAACCTTTATCCATCTTTAAAATTTAAAATTCAATATTATCTTCTCACATGTGTGCACTATTATCCACCTTTTAAAATTAAAAAAATTCAATATTATCCTCAAGACAAAATGGAAACTTTCCTTTCTACTTCTCTAATATCGGCCGTTGATTTTTATAATTAAATCTTAACCATAGAATTACCATATATTTTTTCTATAAATATGACCCTTAACTTGTTTCAAAGGGCAGAAAAAAAAAATAGAATTGTTCATGCTTACTTTTCTTTCACCATTTGTTTTCTTCTTGCATACAATTCCAAGGGTAGTAATTTCATAGGAAAGGGTTGGGGTTTTATTTCTTCTTGGAGAGTAGCAAAGACTTGGCAAAGCTAAGGAGCGAGGATTTAACAGAGAAGGATTTAAACATCAAGCGTCACAAGTAAGTTGAACTAAAACTTTAATCTCACTAATTTGAAAAAATATATGTATATGTATAAGCATTAAGAATTTGTTAAAAAAAAGAGAGATTGTATTCTTTTGTAATTATTTAACACAACCTTCTCTTTGATTAAATGTTATTTCTTTAAAATTTTCTAATTTTTACTTAAATTCAAAGTTTATCAATTTTTTATTTATTTTAAATTTCATTAGAAACTTTTATCAAAGCTTTACTTAAAGGTCCACTGATTTTTAATAAAAATTATTAAAATTTATTTTATTGGAACCATAGAAATAATTTTAATAAAATTGTAGTAGAAAGTTTATTTAAATAAATTAAATTTTATAGATTATTATAAATATTCCATATTTAAAGAAAGTTGTTGGGCATGACCCTTTACATAGTAAGCCTTTATGCAGTCGTGAGCACTTTAAAAACCTGAATATATATTCTTTTAAGTTTTTTTTTTTATATATACTAAAGACTTTATTAACTTGGAATTAATATATTTACAAATAAATATAATTTATTTATATGTTGTTTAAAATATCATTTTAATATTATTTTAGAATGTCTCAAAAATATATGTAATAATAAAATTAATGAAAATTTTAGAAAGAAAAATTAATTTAAAATGTTTAAATTATGAATACAAGATACAAGATTTATTACAGAGAAAATAAATGAATTTTATTTTTAGTTGAAATATTGGGAAAAAAAAAATAGTAATGTTTAACTTTAGATAAATTTTGTGCATGAATTAAGAACTAAATTTGTATCTTAAAACAATAAATCAAGTTTTTAGTTAGAAAATTTCCTTAAGATTTTAAGATTTTTCTGTAGTAAATATAGTAAATATTTATCTTTTCCTTAAACCTTCATATGATTTTTATTTACTTAGTTGGATTTGTTTTTTGATTTTTTTTATTGTTTTATTTTCAAAATGAAAAAAAAAATCATTCAATAAAAGAAAAAAGAAGAAGAGGAAGAATGAATTTAATATATATTAAGTATAAAAGAATTAAGTATATTTAATATTGAGTTTGGTATAAATATATATTTATATATATTAATAATAATTTTAAGTTGATAAATTTTAAATAAATAAATTTTGTTCTTGGAGAATCTTCAATATTATAATTTAGGATTAAAAGAAATAATGAAATGAATTATTGAGTTAGTGAAAATAAAAAAATAAAAAAAGTAAGCATAAAAAAAAAATTATTATTATTATCTATGGATTTATTTTAGTAAAAATCAAGATTTAATTACTTTTTCCCACCAACAAGGATTTCAAGATTTAAGTAAACATATTAACACTAAATCTTGGATTTGAAATTAGAAGGTTAGTCTTTTATATTAATTATATTAATAATCATTATTAGATATTTAAATAATTATAATAATATTATTTAATAATAAAGCATATTATTAAAATATACATATGATGGTTAATATTTTCTTTAGAATATTTGTCTTAGCAAGTTTTGTTATTTAATAATAATATAATTAGATTGAAAGATGTTAGAAAATTTAGAAAATAGTAAAACTTAAATTAATGACTTGATATTTTTATTAAATAATTAGTCTCACTCCAAGATTTTTTTTCAAAGAATATTGTTAGAAGTTTAAAATCTTGTTAAAACTTGAATTTAGTTATTAAATTAGAAGGCTCAAAAATATCTCATCCATAAATTAAATAACTTGATTTTTATATTAAAAGTAATAATTCAACAAACTTTCCTTTATAAATTGAATTA